>JAVJIF010008701.1:0-129955 GCA_038442645.1 Agave tequilana
GAAAACTGAACTCACGAGAAAATAGCGAAACCATAATATGATCTACGAACAACTCTCTATACCGGCAACCAGATCTAAATACTGAAAAATAATATAAAGGTCCGTCAGAAGCGGACTAGCAAGAGTACACGAAACAAGAAGGAGAGAATATGAAAATGTAGTAATAGTAAGTAGGATATAAGAACAATATGTTTGGAAATATCAAGAACTGAATATAATAACAGTAACAGGATTAATCGAGAAGATAGATCACGTACAATAAGATCGTGCATGCATGGTGTGACATGTATATACTGAACATGAGACGTCCTGGACAAGTAACTGTCATGTAACATAATCACAAGATCACAAGAACTCGAGATCACAAGATAAAATATCATGGTAGGTCCAGGAATGTCATGTAGTCAAGATAATGCATGTCACATGAGTCTCAAATGTCAGTATCTTGAAAAATACGTGTCAGGAAATAGATCACTAAGACAATGCAGGATATGATGCATGTGCATATGTTTATCATGTTTTATTATCCTAACTAATGCAATCATCCTGTGCCCCATCCCACAGGACAACTGCATATCAAACAAGTGATACGTTAGTGGATCCTGATAGCAGGGAGAACCAGTTCACTGTACTCAGGTATCATATAACATGTAATAACAGGAGCGCGCATAAATAACAAGATCACGTGTGGCATCCAAACCCACAAGGGGTCGCCCTTCCAAGCACACCTCCCTGGATTTCCCCTGCTACAGTCTCCCACAATAACCCCGGTTTGATTAATTTTATTAATTAAATGCAAATGCAAACAGTGTGTTACTCAGCGTTACAGGATCATGAATCAGTATCAAGAATATCAACATTAGATAGTGAACACAACGTGTAACAAAATCACGGGACGATGTAGACAGTGACAGTATCATGTGACAAATATATAGTTGTGCAAGTGATACCAGATGCTTGAAAATAGTGCAAGTAATGTCAGTGACATGTAATCTAAATGTCAAAGTAAAACGGTTAGGATCATGTGTCCATAATCCAATAAGATATCCTCGAATAATTACTCAGTATATAATGGTTAATTTCCTTGATTAATTTCTAGTAATATCAGATCACAATATCAATCGATATTCAATCTTTAACTATTAATCTTTCTTCATTATTATCAGTTAACCTCAAGATCCAAATCACAGTATTTGTCATGATCAGTATAAACTCCACGTCAATAAATAGTCTACCACATACAAGCAATCATGCAAATTTAAGTGGATGCATGTATGTACTAAGGAACAAGATGCAAATACGATATGTAAGGTAATGTAACATGATCACGAGACAGTATCGGTAATAAATCAAGAATAGAATAATTAGTCATATAATCGGAAGAGAAAAGCTGATATGTAAATATGATCACAGGATAGTGTTGACGATCATGAGATATGATAACCATGATTTATATTTAAGAGGAAGAATTAAGATCAGACGAAAACCAATGAGAAGAGAATCGTGTACGCTTGCCTAGTGCCGTTGGAGTCTGAATTCCCGTAACTGCAATCGACTCTGGGTAAAATTCACGGCTTAAATGTGTGTGAATTAATTAGAGACTTAACATATTCTTATTCAGTGATAAGTTTAATAAGAAAATAATTTTTACTATTTATTATAATTTTGGTTGATTAATATTTCCAAATAATTCAATTTCTGAATTTATAACAACTATTTAAAAATATATTTTCATGATAACATATATGCATAAAATAATAAATTGATGTATAATATTTACATATTTCTAAATTATGAATTTCATATTATTTGTGCTATTTAGAAATTTATTGGTCATTTTTAAATAAAGTATCATTGAATAGTAATTACAAAAATATTAATTTCATGTTATTATAAGCAATATTACATCAAAATAATTTTATAGAGTTTCAAATTTAGTTTGTGATTTTCTGTGAATTTTCTGGAATTTTCTGTGAATTTTCTGAATTAAAATAAACCAAAAAATCAATAAAAATAAATAAAAAGCTTAACGGGTCTGCTTGCTATAATGTTGGATTTGGGTCTGGGCCTGGTACAATAATATTCTACACATTTTATTTCTATGTTATTTATTTATTTATTTTTTTCTTTCTTCCTTTTTTTTCTATTTCTTTTCCCTTTTTCTTTTTTCTCTTTTTCTTTTTCTTTTTTTAATAGGGCCGGGTCGGGTCTGTAAACAGACCCAAACCCAGGTTTGTCGGCCAGCCTGGCGGACCAGACCTGGCCTGGGCCAGGTCTGGCTGGCCTGGCCTGGCTCGGCCAGGCCTTGGCCCAGAGCAGCTGCTGCTGCTCTCGGCCAGAGGCCGAGAGTCTCTCTCATCCCTTTTTTTGGTGAAAATAAAATTTTAAAATAATTTAAAAATATGATAATTAGGAGACATGTATTGGGTGTCCTATATATTTTTATTAGAATTTAAAAAGGTTTTTCGTAATGAAATTAGTTATTTAGTAATGCTTACTACATGTTTGACGAAATGCCAATGACAATAAAAAATCGACGACAACGCAAAGTAACTTACCCGAGATGCTTCCCTTCAGTCTGAATCTTCTTCTAGCACCTTAGAGTCTTGGGAGAGAAGGTTCCCATGCCCACGCAAGGTGTGTGCGCCTCCATGGGGTCATGCGCGGCCGTCGACGGCGGATCTCACGGATGACGACGGAGGCTCGCCGGAGAGGATCGGCTGCTGTCGGAGATCACGAAGGCTGGAGAGAGGGGCTCCCGATGGAGAAGATGCGGTGCTTGGGATCTCGCGCTCGCCGGTGGGGAGATGGAGCTCCGGGGGTTCGACTCGGCCGAGGAGGCTGCCGTCGACAATGAAGCTCGCGGAGGATGATGATGGCCCATGGAGCTTGCCATAAAGGATGTAGGTCTCCTCGCGCTTATCGGTGGAGTGTGGGCGGTAATAGCTCGGCCTGAGGAGCTACTGGCGCTCTGACAGTGGTGCAAGCCAAAGGGAGAGGAAGGAGGGGAAACCGTGAAGTGATGTTGGAGGAGGAGGCTTGGGGTTTATATAGATGGGGGAAAGAAAAACGTGAGTGAGAGATAGAGGGAGAGAGGGAACGTGAGAGAGGGGGGAGGACGCAGGTGGAGGTCGTGGGGGGAACGCGAGTGCAGTTGGGAGAAGTGGAGAACGTGGGTGAGAAGAAGAGGGAGCAGGTCATGTGGTGGAGAAGAAGATGAAGTAGCCAATGATTTAATAATAAATGATCTCATTCTAAACCACACGCCAAAGTGGCATGCTGGTCTGGGCGCTAGGATGCTTGGGAGAGAGTTACGTTTCTAAACATGGAGTAAGCAATTATAAAGTTTAGTCTTATGCATATTTGTAAGAAAATGTGTAAAGGAGTAAAATAGTAATTACTAACCCTTTGGCCACAAAACACATGAGGGCTCGTGGTTGGTGCATTCCTTTCATTTCCAGGGTGTTATGGGTTCGAACTTGCTACTACACATGCAGGTTTTCTAATTCTTTTATTATATTTTATTTTTATTTTTATTTCTTTTTTTGAATAATATTTAAACATTATTTTATTGGATTAAACTCTATTAATTCAGAAAAATCCTCAAAATTCTCAAAAATAGAAGATGTCATCCTAAACATTGTTGTGAAGTCAGATTTCTAAAATTCATCTCCAATTGTTAATTAAAAATCACAGAGTCAGCCTATGCACCGATCGACCCCAAATTGAGATTCTTCTCCAATAATTCCCAAAAAATTCCAAAAATCTAGAAAAAAAATTATAAATAATGGGAAATAATATCTTGAGTTGAAATTGCCTCAATTCGACTATCAGGATGATTAAATCATCATCAGATACCAGTATTGACATACATATATTGGGAACCGAGGGTTACATTAAGCTCCCAATGACATTCTTCCTCTGCCTCTGGTTCGACATCAGCTTCGTTATCAGAGTCTAATTCCTCTGGCTGGGGATTCTTATTCATCTCTAGAGAATCTTGGTATAGGAAGGAGTCTGAGAAGTAGTTCTCTACCCCATTTAACGAATGCCTTTCTGCGATCAATGTTCGTACTTTTCCATCTCTGTCAATATACTTCATGACTTAATGGAGAGTAGAGGGGATGATGGAGTTGCGATGAATCCACGATCGTCCCAGCAGCAAATTATACAAAGTGTCAGCGTCAATGACATAGCATGTCACTTCAGATCTTAAATCCCCGATTTAACATTGAGCCATTGGACGCGTACCATTTGCGTTGAAACCATAGATGGTAGTCTAGTTGGCGCTCAATCGGTGGGTGGGATCCCCAGGTGATGCATGACCCGACGGGGCATAATGCTTAAAGCGGATCCTGGATCTACCTAAATGCGGCTCACTTTAGACGATCCAATAAACCCTGTGAAGTACAGGGGCCTATCATGTTTCACCTTAACCTGCATGTCGTCTGGCGTGAAGGTAATGCAGGGGGCGTGTTGAGAGGTGTGGAGGCAGTCTTCTTTATCTTCCTCCCATGGTTCGGAATCTGAGCCATGAAGACCTCAACATCAGCTAGAGCTTCTCTTATCGATTTTGATAGTCTTAGGAGCTCGTAAAGGGTGATCCTAGTCGGGATATTGGCCAGTTGGGCCTAGACATCAAAGCAGTAAGGTGCTGAAGGTCCTTTTGCTTTATCCTTCAGGAGGACCTTGGCATATCAAATCTCCTTTTGTTTCTCTACGTGTTGCTTTGCTTGGTCGGTTCAGGGGAGGGTTTAGGTGGATTTGCCACTATCTCGTCGTATTTCTTCAAATATGACTGACCCGAATGAGTTTCGGCCACGAGCGGCTGAAGGACGATTGTCTCCTCCTCCGAGTCAGTTAGTGAGGTGACATCAGTCTCTACTTCTCGGGAGGAAGTGCACACCACATTGCAAGGTGAAACTTTTGCCTTTCTTTTGGACTTTCTGTTGGTAACAATAGTCCATTGTTGGCTTTCCACAAGGTCAGGATGAACCTACATGATTTCTCCCTGAGGAATAGGAACATGTATGAGACATTTCTCCTGTTGGTGATGTGGATCTATGTTGAGTACCCTTAGTTCCCCTTTCGAGATGGGAACTACTCCAGATGGCGTTGGAGGCTGTATCCCAAACTGATGGAATGACGTCATATTAGCCGTCACTTTCTCTGCTCCAGGCATTGCTTGAGCACTTCTGCATTAATCAGAGCTTTAAGAATGTCTTTGAAGATATAATAACTCTTAGTAGGGTGCCCCAGCATCCTATGGTACAAGCAGTAGTTGGGATTGTCGACCTCCTCGGGACGTCTAGCTTCAGAAAGTTCTAATCTGTTGCTCTTATTAAGTAACTTGAACAATGAATCAACATGCTCGTCCTTGAAGGAGTATTGCATGTTTGCGCGTGGCTGACTTGAAGATCCACCCCTTCTGGTCGACTGAGGTTTAATGGGAGATTTCATCTCTGTTGCCAGTGTATCCTTCCTTTTTGATTGGAAAGATACTTCTGGCGTGTGCCTTGTCGACTTTTCGGGTCTGAGCTTGTTTTCTTCTGCCTTAACCCTGGCGACAATCTCTTCTGCCTGTTCGCCCTGCTGGACTAACTGTTTTCAGGTACGACTTTCAGCAACTCCTATCTGGGATAGGAGTGAGGTCTACAAATTGTGATGGCATGTTTTCACCAGGGTGGCCTGGGTCATACCACTAGAACATCGGAGTGCCATATTCTGAAATCTCTCCACAAATGCTTTGACCGACTCTCCTTTTTTTGTTGCCTCGTTGCATGAAGAGTTGGCATGGTGATCTCCAAATCGTCTTCGAAGACGCGTGTAAGGAAAAGCTTCTCCAAATCACCCCAGTTCTTAATGGAGCCTTCTAGGAGTTTCATAAACCATTCAAAGGCGAGTCCGTTTAGAGTGCCAATGAACAAACGTATCAAGATGGCATCGCTTGCTACTAAATTCCCTGTTTGAGACTTGAAGTAGTAGATGTGTTGGTTCGGTTATCCTTTGCCATCGAAGGCCTGTAGGGTCGAAGCTTTGAATTTAGGAGGGTACGGGACAAGATCCCACTTGGCCTGGTATGGCCGGACCACTTCTGCTTCTTGGAGGCCTTTCTGATTGGTGAGGGCTTCCAGACGCTGCTCCAGTTTATTCATTCTTTTAGAATGAGTACTCCGATTCTTTGAATTGCCTCCCTCTTCAGACAAAGGCTTGGACGACTCAGAGTTGGACTGTCCCTCCTCCTTGGTATGCGTAGAAGAAGAACTCTCCCCCTCCTTCCGTTTGCCTTTAGACTTCTTAGAAGGAGTTTTGGGTTTCGGTCTTCTCCCACCCTCAAGCAATTGTGAAAGCATTTGCTTAAGGGTGTCAATAGATTCTTGTTGGGCGCGAATCATATTGAGTTGTTCCCTCTGGGCATGGGCTTGCTATTCAAAGTGCCTGGCCATCTCCTCAGGAGTGTTTGCCATATACGCGAAGGCTTCCTTTTCTACCAACGAGTTTGAGGCCTGTGATTCCGCAATGACGGAGTGTGACTCACTTACTTCGATGCCCTGGGCTTGAGCACTATAGTCAACTGGGGCTACCGTGCCAGTCCAAGTGTGAGTATGTCAGTACACTCCTTCTGGTTCGGCGTGAGACTTGTCAGAGCTGACTATCAGTTGTTTCCCCTTACTTCTGCTCGGCGTGGTGCTTGGACCCACCATATTCGCAGTGACTTCGGGGTACTCTGTATCAGAGAAGGTTCTCTTTGTGCGAGAACGACATATTTTAGCTGATCAGGAGGTTGACGTTAATCATCTGAATACCGACTGCTTGCTTACATGCGAGCTGTAATGACATTCAGAGAGCATTGCTGTGATGAGCCATTCACAGCAACATGATGGAACGATTTGCTGGGTACTCCTTTTCTTTGTCAGATAATCTCTTATATCTGTCGGATGAGAGTCAAAAAGACTTGCCTCGAGTTTTCGAAGGCTTTTCGGCTTCTGAAAGCTATCCTTATGTTGTAAATCTAAAACGCATGGTTCAGAAATGGTGAGCTTACGTTCTACAGAACAGATACGACTTTCACGTTTTGGCTTTGAAACACGAGTCTTGTGCTTCTGCTGAGAAGAGGCGTGGACCTTGCGTTGCTAATTGTCGCGTTTGGCCAGCGATATTTGGGAAACGCGGACTTTATTAGTCCCGTGTTCTGTCGTAGAGACGTGGGTCTCATATTTCTGAGAAAAGACACGGACCTCGCGTTGATGAACGTCGCATTTGAGAGGTGAAGCTTTAGAAACGCAAGCTTCTTAAGCTTCGTGTTTTAGTCTCCAAACGTGGACTTTGCGCATCCTGTGCAACTCAGAAGGGACGCAGGCATGAGCCTTGCGTTCTGTATCTGTTGGACAGATAGTTGTTCCAGCTTCTTGAGTCTGTTGTCGATGTGCGCGTCACCTGTGTCGATGTTCGGCATTTCAGTTATACTTCACGGGTTATTGGGTACCGCTGGTGACCTGGAGCTGAGGAAGAGGGAGGTCATGGCCGGGTGGACCTTAACAACGTTGGCCTCGTGGGTCTCATGGGAGACATTGACACGAGCCTTACGCGTGATGCGGCCAGCAATGATGCTCTCTGTGCAGGCCACCTTCGGAGAGGTCTCAGAAGAGACTTGAGAACGGATATCTGAGGAGACCTTACTGTACTGCCGCGCCCTTGGGCTCTTGGAGCCAGAAGAGAGGAACTCTTCATACTTTCCCTGGTCTAATTTCACGACAAGCGATTTGACCGTTCTTCCCATGAAGGTGACATCACCTTGCGCCACAAGTTGCTCATCAGTAGAGAAAGTAGTCCCCAGTGGAGTCGCCATCTCTTGTTTGGGCTCAGGAAAAATTTGGAGGATTGTAATAAAATTTTCCTGAATCAATGAAAGATTACAACAATCTCAAAAATTCCAATTACAAGAGAGAGAAGATGTTTAAGCTCAAATCTTCTCTTTATTTAATGCTGGGTTCTTGATGCAGCGGTGGAGAGTGAATCTTGTTTTTTGTTGATCGGGTGAACGTCACAATCTTATGGGAATCTTCTCTTCGGATTATGGACAGAGTAACACAGCTTCTGTCCAATGAAATCTCAAAGAGACTTGAGGCAAAAACAAATTTGTACTCAGCAAGTTGTTAGAAGAGTTCAACTCTTACTTCAGATTCCTCAGACTAAGATTCTGATCAAACTTATCCAATTCGATCTTTTTCTTCCAACTAATTCAATTCGCACCCCTTCTCAATAGCCAACTAAGCTATTTATAGGGGTTTTAGGGGTAAAACTGTCCCCTAAAAACTCTCCATAATGGGAGTTAACTCCCCTAATACATGGGCAGTAATTGACCAAGTAATGAGGACAGTTATAACCGAGACGCAGGGCTTCTCTGTAGTTGGAACGTGGGGTTCGAGCCTTGCATTTTGGATGCCGACTCCGAACCTTGTTAGATGCGGGCTTCGAACTCTGCCAGGCGTGGGCTTCAGGCTCTGCGTCTTGAGATTGCAGTGATGTCAAGAGATGCAGGTTTTGAACCTTATGTCTTGGCACTGCAGTGATGCCAGGACGCAGGCTTCGAGTTTTGTGTCTTGGTCATTACAGTAAAGCTGGGACGCGGGCTTCGACCCTCGCGTCTTGGTACTGTAGTGATACTGAGGCGTGGGCTTCAAGCTCTGTGTCTTGGCATTACACGGGTGGCTATGATTAGCCTCACGTCTGGAGTATAGACTCTGTTCTCTGATGACTTATTTTCAGTAATTTTTAGACAGTCTACCGTTGCAAGGAGAGCTTGAAATATAAGAGAGATGGTCGATGACAACATTTTCTACTCTCTTTTTGTCTCAAATTTCGAGATCAAATTCTTGAAGAAGAAGGATCCAACGAATAAGTCGGGCCTTGTCATCCTTCTTAAGTATGAGATACCTAAGCACATAATGATCGATGAGGATGGTAGTTTCGACCCAATAGGTATGAACCGAATTTCTCTAATGCAAACACCACCGCCAAGATTTCCTTCTCATTAAAAGTCCTACTTAAGCAGTATATCACATGCTGCTTGTATCAATGCACTATCCTAAGACAGCACCTATGACAAAATATGAAGCATCGCACATGATCATGAATGGCATTGACTAAACCGGTGTAGAAATAATTGGTGCAGAAATTTGCTCTTTCTTTAGCTTCTCCCAAGAATTCATACATTCATTATTAAAAGTGAAGGACACGTCCTTAGCTAAAAGATTAGTCAATGGTCTAGCAATCTTGCAAAGTTCTTGATAAATTGACAGTAAAAATTGGCGTATCCGAAGAAGGATCGGATATCTTTTATGCATTTGGGCAAAGTAAGCTTAGCTATGACATTGATCTTGTTGGCCCAAGGGTACATCTCTGATTTTATTTTGATAATTACAAAAGATATGAAGTTATTCAGTACTAATCAAGTTTAAGTGTTTTAAGTATTTCAGGTTCAAAGGACGTGTTGGTGTGTTCTTCCTCAAAAGGAAGGTGCTCTAGTCTCAAGATCACTCAAGGAAAGGGTTCGAGTTTGGACGATCAAGATTTGCATTTGGAGAAGCCCTCTGAAGATCGCTTGAAGACATACAACATATATAAGAAAATATAATGCCTAAAGTATAAAATGTAGAATTGATGCTTAAGAAGTCACACACAAAAATATAAGTTTTCAAAATACAAGCTTTCACATCTTGTTTTTGCATTTTGGTTTTATACAAAGTTTGGTGTTTGATACATGTCCCATATTTTTCCAAATTTATATATCATGTCTCTATCATATATCCCATAGCCTATGTATTGCCAAATCATTTTTTAAACAATTATAAAATATTTAAAAATGATTTTAATTTCAAAATTCACCTAAAAATATGTTTTTAGGTTAGGTCTGTCGAACGGACCTTGAGGCAAATTTGGGCCATTTGTTTGTGCATGATATGCATGTTTGTCGGGCGACCGGAAAACCTAACAGTCGACCGACTGTCAAAGCTTTATTGACCTTTGGTCTTGGTTGAAATCGGTCGACCGGGCGGTCGACCGAAGTCAATAGTTAGTTCAAAAATTTGAACTACCAGTCGACCGGCCGGTCGACCGAAATTCTGACAGAGCTACAGTAACGACTAGTTTTTAATTTGGGATTTTTAACTTATTCTCCAATGGATATTTTTCTTCTTTTTGGACCTAATCTTTTTTCTAATGACCTGATAAGTTATACTAACAATGTTTATCACTTGCCTATATATATAGTTTATTTTAAGAGGATTACACATAGAGAAATCTTTTTATTTTGGGAAATATTTTGAAAAATCAAGTTTATTCTAAAGAGAAAGTTTTCTAGTTTTCATGCTTCAAGTGCTCTCATTTTTAAACCAATTTCTGCAAGTTTTCAACTCTTAAATTCATTCAATTCAACTAAATTTGCTCTCTCACAAACTTCTTAATCCTTACTTCTCATCATATACTACAAGAAGTTGTAATAGATAGTGTTTGTGATCTTTGTGGTTACCAAGCGCTTGTAAATCTCATTGGCTGTGTGCTACCTCTTTTGTAGAGGATTGAGAGTTGGAGTTGTGTACACCGGTCTTGTGTAGACCATTGTAGTTCCTTTGTGGAAAGATCTTTCACACGGTGAAGGCGGGGATGTACAGCTTTGTGCTCGAATCTCAAAACAAATATCTTTTGTTTGTAATTACTTTCTCTCTTGCTCTATTCTTCTTGCTATTGCTTACATTTATGTTTTTCCTTCATTTGCACTTGCTATTCATTACTAGTATCATTCTTACTTGTCAGTTTTCACTCTCCCAATCAAGAAGGAAATTAAGCACCTCAACTCATTATTTAGAGGAATATAGAGAAGAAGTTTTAGAGCCCTTCTAGGGAATGCAGCTTCACTTCTTGATTTGAGTTGACCCATCATTTATTTTATAATTATTTGCATTTTTTGCATTATGTGTCATTAGATTAGCACTACACCTATTCAGCCCCTCTTGGTGTACTTTCCATTGGTATCAGAGCTTTTAGATTCTAATTTTTGGTTTAACTACCTTAAAGCGATACTTTGCTAATCACTCACTTTATTGCACTATTTGCTTGTTTGTTATTAGTTTACATGACCAAAGGTATTAATACTCCACCCAAGTTTGATGGCCTTAACTTTTCTATATGAAAAGTTAAGATGACCGTTTTCTAGCAATCCCTAGGAAGCCGGGTTGCAAAGGCAGTGACCAAACCATTTAGTTTACCCAATGATGATGAGAACACTTGGTCCGAAATTGCCAACAAGAAATTTGATGCAAATGCAAAAATTCACTATGCATTGCTTTAGGCTTTGAATGATGATTTGTCTAAGGTAATTCATTGTAAATCCGCATTCGAGATTTGGTCACACTTGATTGTCACACACAAGGGGACTTCACAAGTTAAGAGAGCTAAGATTGATCTCTTGCGTTCCTAATATGAGAATTTTTTCATGAATGAAGATGAATCTATTGATGATATGATTACCAAGTTCATTAAAATTACAAATGGTCTTGCTTCTTTAGGTGATGAGATTGATAATGACAAAATGTGAGGAAGGTGACTCATGCTTATTCAATTCACTATCTTGGGAGGTTAAGTCTACAATTTTGAAGGAGCTTAATGACAGAGGAGATGGAGCTCATTGGTCTCATTGAAAATCTAAAAGCCTATGAGATGAAAATAAAGGTTAGAAAAAAAAATCCCAAAAGAAGACGACTCTTGCTTTAAAATCCACACCTACCATCTCCGATGATGAAGAAGATGACCAAGACGATGATGAAGATTTTTCCCTTCTTGTGAAGAATGTAAGAAGGATATATAACAAATTCAAATTCATCAACCGAAGCAGATGGCAAGGGAAGGTGGAAAAGAAGATAGTTTGCTACAATTGCCAGGAGTCCGGACATGTCATTGCCGATTACCCGGATACAAAGAGTAAACCCTCTACCTCCAAGAAGCCTTACAAAAAGAAGGTCTTAAAGGCAACATGGGATTCGGAGAGCGACTCCAAAGAAGAAGTGGATACGGCTAATGTGTGTTTCATGAAAAATGAGAACACACCCCAGATAACATCCGAATCTTGTCTTGATGATTGTGAATTGACCATTGATGAATTAGGTGAAGCTTTGAAGAAGAATCCAACAACTATGATTTTCTTAAAAAAATATTTGAATATGAAAAAAATGAACTTCTTTAAATAAATTAGTTATCATTTTCAAGGAAAAAGAAATTTTGTCTTCCACTCTTGAAAAGATACAAAAGGATTTTGATGCACACAAAATCTCTTGCAAAGTTAAATTTTCTATCATTGATAAAATAAGATTTCCACTTTGAAAAATAAAATCAACACTTTGAGTAATGTTTTGAAAAAGTGTGAATTTGACGAAGCTAGATTAGAATCCATGCTTCTAAAGAGGCAAACTCAAAGAAAACCACACACTTATCAAGTTTCACACTCTCACAATCATGCTTTCATACAAGCACAATCACAGGCTTATTTTGCCGCTCATGCACATGCTAATGATGCCCACACACATCATGTATTTTTATATACCTAGGTGTATACATGCACCTATCATGGCCGCTAAGGTTATTTGGTTAAGTTTTGTTATGATAAATTGAATGCATCAAATAGTTATATTTGGATTCAAAAACTAACATTTTAGGACCCAAGAAAGTCTGTGTACCAAAATCAACTCCTACTTTACATGATATAGGTACGCACCAAGCCTCCAAGACGTAGGGAGCGGTGAAACCTTGATAGTGGTTGCTCAAAGCACATGACTTGGGATATCAATACTTTACAACCCTATCAAGGTATCAAGAAGGGGTCACCGTCACCTTTGGAGATGATTCAAAGGATAAAATAATTGATATAGTTAATATCAAGATAAGCTCATCTCTTTTGATTGAAGATGTTGTTTTGGTAGATAGACTTAAACATAATCTATTAAGCATTAGTCAATTATGTGACAAAAAGGTTAAGGGTTATTTTTGATAACCTTACTTGTGATGTTTTAGACAAGAAATCTAATTGTAGCACCCTGATCCCAGGACACGTACCCAGATATGTGTCCCAATTTTTCGACCATATTGTTTTAATTTTCATTCAGTATTTGTTTTTAAGTTATGATTACTTATGTTATTTGGTATCGGATCTGGATTCTTAGTCTCAGAGTCAGCCCTGACCCGGATCGGGAATCCGATACCAGCGTACTGCCAGATTTGACCTTTTTGGTAGTCTGATTTGACCTATTTTTAGTTTCAAATTCTGTTTTCCAATATTTTAAATTTTTCATGATTTTCTGGAATTTTTCAGAATTATTCTACAAAATCTTCAAAACTGGTGTCGATCGACATCGCTGACTGATTCTTAGATTTTTAGTTTTCAAACGGAATTGAATTTTTAGAAACGGCTTTCACATTACTTCTTAGAATCTTATTTTTTTATCTAAATACATTTTTGAGATTTTTCTGAATTTATCAAAATTTGACCGATTTTGGTGTCGACTGGTATCGCTGGAAGATTCTAGGATTTTTAATTTGAAAACCAGATTGAATTTCTCAAATTTGATTTCACCAGGCATCTTAAAATAATTTTTTCTATTTTGAGAATTTTTCGGAGCGTTTCTGAAATAATCAAATTTTACCCTATTTAAATAATAATATTATTTTTCTTTCTTTTCTTTTCTTGCTTTTTGTTTCTCCACTCCTCTACTTTACACTCCCAGATTATCCTATTAATTTAATTATTTGATAAAATATTTATTCATTATTTTCCTATTTCTTTTCCTTTTCTTTATTTTTTTGCTTCTCATTTCTTTTCTTTCTTTTTTTTCTCTCTCTCTCTCTTTCCCCTTACCTACTCCCATGCCCGACCATCCCCTGCAGCAGCAGTAGTAGGAGGAGGCAAACCTCTCTCCCCCCACACCTCCTCCCATACTTCCCCTCTTCCTCTCTTTCTTTTTATTTTCCCTTCTTTCTTTCTTTCTTCTCATTTTTCTCTATTTCTCCATCTCCCTCTTCATCTCTCCCACCAACTCCCCTCAACCGCCGCCTCCACCACCAGGGCCGCCAGCGCCGCTGCCACTAGCCACCGGCGCCGCGCCCCTAACCTCCCCACTTCCCTCCTCTCTAAACTCCATATCCTTTTCTCCAATTTCCCAAAACCCATCACTCCATCTTCTTCTTCTTGTCCAAAATTCACCACCAATTCCACCAAATCTCCACTTCCACCACCACACCACCATCTCCTCCTCCTCCTCCAACTCCACAACACCACCACCATAACAAACACCATCACCAACACCTATAGCAACAACAACAACAACTTCAACACAAAACTCTAAACCCTTCCTCCTTGGGGCCCTAGCCATGCCGTCCCCTCCTCCTGCGGCGCCAGCGCTGCCCCCAGGCTGCCGACAGTGGCCGGCTGTCGGCCAAACCCCCCTCTTCCATTCTTTCTTTTCTTTCTTTTTTTTCTCTCCTTTCTTTCCCTTCTTTCCTTTTCTTCTTTCTTTCTTTTCTTCCTTTCCACTTCTACCCCCTATTTAATCCCCAAATTATATCTCTATATTTTTCAGCATACCCCTCTTCTTTATTTCTTTATTTATTTCTTTCCTCTTTCCACTTTTCCTTTTTCCTCTTTTAAACACTTCCAACAAATACACACACACACCACTCTCTCTCTCTCTGTTAGCCTCCTTCTCTCTCTCTAACTAATCCTCTCTATCTCCTCTCTTGTTCTCTCTAATATATATATTTTATATTATAATTATATATATATATATTATATGGATTAGTGGTGCGTACGTGTTTATGGTGTTCCTGGATTTTGCGTTGTTTTCCGGTGATTTTAGGCGAGTACATTTCCTGTGTTGCATTATGCTTTGCTATCATCATTTCATACCTAGTAATTGTTATTTTAACGTCTATTGCATGATATATTGACATGTTATACTTGATACCTGACTCTGACACTTGATATCTGACACTGGTACTTGACATGTTATCACTTGACACCTGATACTTGACACCTGATATCTGACACCAGTACTTGACATGTTATTACTTGACACCTGATACTTGACACTTGATACTGATACCGGTACTTGACATGTTATCACTTGACACCTGACACTTGACACCTGATATCTGACACTAGTACTTGACATGTTATCACTTGACACATGATCCTGACACCTGATATATGACACTTGACAATTGATATGTTATCACTTACTTGATATGCTTTCACATGGTACTAGCACACTTTACCTGATATTGTGACACCTGACTAGATACCTATTGCACCTGACACCTGTATTATATTGTTTATTCATGATTATCACTTTTACAAGGACTTGGCATGATTATTATATTGTTACTAGACATTTGGTACTCCTGAACTCCTGTGCTCCTGAACTCCTATATTCCTGAACCCCTGTAATAGGGAGACTCCTGATATTATGCTCTGATATTATACTCCTGTTGATCCCCGTAATTGAATAATCATGGATGTTGGATTACTGTGGACACCTTGTGGACATTATCACTGGACAATATTATATATATAATAAAGTACTCAACTTACACCGGGGTGGGAAAAACTGATGGATACTGGTATGATGTCATATTTATAATGGTGGATATTTCTAAAGTCTTGTGGGGCGTATAATGATAAGTCCCCAGAAGCAGTAGCCTGATATCTGAAGTGTCGTGTGGGGCGCGTAATGATAAGTCCCCAGAAGCTGTAGCCTGAACTCCTGAGCCGTAGTACCAGGCAGAGGCGGGACCCACTATAAATATGAGCCATCAGATTTATCAGTTTCCAAGTAATAACTTGTCTTATTCATAAATGGATGTATGTGTACCGGTAGCACATACATAAGCATATGGATCAGATGGATAACATAAGAATGTAACAACCAAATAGTAATAATATTAGGAACATGTGATATTTGGTCTCTCCTTTGTTCAGGTCCTAGTACTCACGTATCAGACCCGAATAAGTTCTACTAGGGTACGAACTCTAGTATGAACTATCAGTGATGTGCGGCGCTGGTAGGGAGGCGATTGAAATATCAAACGGTACTGATTATTATTATTGAATAACTTAAAATGCAACACATTTATATTCTCTAGTTATAATTATAAATCAATTAATCAGGTGGTATGCTCTGAGCTGACCCCTACTTTATGGCATATGATTTATATGGCATAATGATTACTACTGACACACTCTAGTTCTGTTACTTTGAGGGCAACTCAAGTTGTATGAACTCAGATGATGGCGACATGGGATATGTGGTATATAGATGCGGGTTTCCTTGTTTGGATTATCCCCTTGACGTATCGATCCCGTGAATCCATAATCTGAGCTTATACAATAGTTTGTCCATACTTGTGTTTATCACATGTTTAATATATTTATTGCATGTTTATTGTATTTATCGCATATTTATTTGTATTTAAGCTCTCGACACTGTTTCCTATACATGCTTTCTGATTCAGACTTATCGATATACACGTATTTACTTGATTTCAGATTTACTGTCGTTCCTTTAATTTCTTTGTTGCTTATCATTGCCTGTACCTGTATGCCTGAACCACATCACTTGATCATGCACACGTGTGACTGTCTGAGCACACACTTGGCTTTATCATATGTCCTCGCCGGTTGCATCAGACAACCTTGGATTCTCATGTCCAGATCCTGGAGCATGGATTGTGTTGACCTTACTAGAGCTGATCTGAGGGCGTGGCAGAGGCATGGATTAGCGGATGCCACCGTAGCCCTTTCGTGCTAGCTCCTCTCCTGATTAGCTTTCGAGACTCTTCTTGCTGCTCGTGAGCACCTCTCAGCTTTTGATTATGTCTATCCTTTTGTATATCATACTTTTGTATTCTTTGGGATGTAATATCCTTTAATATTGTATCACTCTCTGTGTAATCATGTACTTATACTTTTCTGTTAGAATGTATATTACCACTGTGCTTCCGTAATCTGATTCTTGCCTGTACTGATGCTTAGCGTATATACGTGAGGGTATTTCTGACCTGCGTATATACGTCGCAGTGACGTCTCCGTACCCGCGGGATCGGGGCATCACACTAATACTTGTGTTCTTTCCGATTTTCGTGAAAACTATGTTTATATGATTGACATGCTAAATTTAAAACGCAATGCCACTTTTTTGAATGCTTTTAATGAAGATTCTTGGTTATGGCATATGAGACTAGGTCATATTTGATCTCGGTCACGAATTAATTCTAAGAAATTGGTAAAAGGTGTTCCCAGTTTGAAATTTGAAAAGGATCACATTTGTGATGCGTGTCAACTTAAAAAACAAACCAAGTCCTCTTTCAGATCAATTAAGAATATCATGACATCTCGACCTCTAGAATTGATACATATGGATATGTTTGATCCAACTAAAACCAAAAGTCTTAGTAGTAACCGCTTTATTTTTATTTTAGCTGATGATTTCTCAAGATTTACATGAGTTTTCTTTTTAGAACATAAAGATGAATCTTTTCGCACTTTAATGTTTTTAGAAAAATGGTTGAAAAAGAAAAGAATTTTTCAATTTTACGCATAAAGAGTGATAGAGGTGGTGAGTTCATCAACCACTCTTTTATCACTTATTATAAAGAAAATATAATTAAACATGAATTATCTTGTCCTAAAACTCCACAACAAAATGGAATCGTTGAAAGGAAGAATCATATTCTTTAAGAAATATATAGGATAATGATTAGTGAATATGGATTCTCTCAATATCTATAGGCCGAGGCTATAAACACTTAATGTTACATTGGAATCGAATTTATTTTTGCAAAAATTCAAATAAAACTCCCTTTGAGATTTATTATTTGAGAAAATCAAATATTTCCTATATTTTAAAGTTTTTGGTTGTAAATATTTTATTTTGAACACCAAAAGTAACAAAGGTAAATTCAACCCAAAATCTTTTGAAGCTATCTTTGTTGGCTATTCTAATACTAGTAAAGCTTATATGGCCTTCAATAAGTTAATTTTGACTATTGAAGAGTCTATGCAAGTGAAATTTGAAGAATCTAACTTTCTTGTGAAGAATATTTTAAAGATTGATTCTTTAGGTGAAAATTTTGAAAAGATTTCCATGATAGACTTACCGACTCAAGAGAAGGATGACAAGAAAGAGGATGATAAGAAAAAAAATTACACTAATGGAGAAGATCATAACATTGAATTGCAACCAACTAAACCACTCTCAAAGATTGGAGATATGCTACAGACCATCCCAAGGACCTCATCATAGGTGATGTATTCAAAGGGGTAATTACTCACTCCAAACTTTATGATTTAAGTGACCATTTTGCATTCATCTCCTATATTGAGCCCAAAAATATCCTCGAATCCAAGGGCGACTTATATTGGTTGCTTGCCATGCAAGAAGAGCTTAATCACTTTGAGCACAACTAATTTTGGCATCTTATTCTTAGGCCCCATGATAGACCAACTATTGGTACTAAATGGATCTTTAGGAATAAGTTAGATGACTCAGAAAATGTTATTAGAAATAAAGCTCGGTTAGAGGCCCAAGATTACACCTAAATCGAAGGAATCAATTTTGAGGGTACCTTCGCCCCATAACACGGCTTGAAGCCATACGAATGACACTTGTTTTTGCTTCATTCAAAAATTTTAAACTCTTCAAATTGATATTAAAAGTGAATTTTAAAGTTGTTTCATTGAGGAGGAGGTGTATGTTAAACAACCCCCCGTGTTTCTTGATCCTACATATCCAAAATTTGTATTTAAACTTGCTAAGACTTTATATGGTTTAAAACAAGCTCCAAGAGCTTGGTATGAAAGATTGAGCAATTTTCTTGTTTTAAATGGTTTTATTAAAAGCAAAGTTAATATGCCTTGTTTACAAAGCATGTACATAAAAATATCTTGATAATGCAAATATATGTTGGTGATGTCATTTTTGGATCTACTAATGAAAAGTTTTGTAAGGATTTTAAATCATGCATAAAGAAAGAATTTGAAATGAATATGATGGGAGAGCTCAACTATTTTCTTGGACTCAATATCAAGCAAAGGGTTGATAGGATATTCATCAATCAAGCCAAATATACAAGAGAGCTTATCAAGAATTTGGGCTTGAAAATGCGAAGATTAGCAAGAGTCCCATGGTTACTACAACTAAGCTTGATAAGGACGAACAAGGTAAAAATGTTGACATTAAACTCTATTAGAGCATGATTGGTAGATTACTTGACAACAAGTAGGCCGGATATTATGTTTAGTGTGTGTCTATGTGTTAGAATTCAGTTTTGTCCTAAAGAGTCTCACTTGATTGCCATAAAACACATTATTAGATATCTTAAGGGAATTATTTGAATGGACTTGTGGTATCCGAAAATCGCATAATTTTTAATGACGAGTTATTCAGATGCCTACTATGCCGGTTGTAGAGTGGATAGGAAGATCACAAGTAGAACTTGTCAATTTTTAGAAAATTTTCTTATTTCATGGTCTTCCATGAAACAAAATCTCATAGCCCTCTCAGCTGCCTAGGCGGAGTATGTTGTGGCTGGAGCTTATTGTACGCAAGTTCTTTGGATGAAACATACTCTTCTTGGTTATGATTTACATTTTGACTATATTAAAATATTTTGTGATAATACTAGTACCATTCATATGACCAAAATGCAAATCAACATAATGAGACCAAGCACATAGCGATTATATATCACTTTCTTAAAGATCATTATGAGAAAGGAGATATTAAGATTGATTATGTTTCTGCAGATTTTCAATTAGCGGACATCTTTACTAAATCACTTGATTTTAATAAATTTTTCTTTCATTTATGGTGAATGAAATGTTTGCATTATGGATTCATGATTCTTGTTTATTTTTTGTTATTTATGTTTAGTATTTCAATTGGTTTTTGTGGGGGGAGAAGATTTTATGAATTAGGAGTCATTATGAATTTAATGAATCAATTTATAAGATTTAACAATTTATGATTGCCTCTAATTCATATTTGTATACTTTGATTTTCTATGTTTTCTTTTTCTTTATTTTTCATACTTAATATTTTGGTGGTTGGAGGCAGAATGGAGGTTGGTTCATTTATGCATAAATATTTCATATTTCTTATCCATACCCATATATGCATATGACTTGTTTTGACGTTGCTATATCATTAGTTATGTTAGATGTAACTTGATAAACAAGCATCACTTTAGGGGGTACTTTTCAAGCTTTCTATATTTGTCCTAAATAACTCATGTGTTTTGTCATCATCAAAGAGGGGGCGATTGTTGGCCAAAGGGTACACTCTCCGGTTTTTCTTTTTGATGATTACAAACCACAAGAAGTTATTTGGTACTAATTAAGTTTAAGTGTTTTAAGTATTTCAAGTTCAAAGGACATGTTGATGTGTTCTTCCTCAAAAATAAGATACTCTAGTCTCAAGATCACTCAAGGAAAGAGTTCAAGTTTGGACGATCAAAATTTGCATTTTTAAAATTACTTGAAGGCATATGCAATATATGTAAGAAATAGAATGTTTAAAACATAAAATGAAGAATTCATGCTCAAGAAGTCACACACAAAAATACAAGTTTTTAAAATATAAGTTTTCACATCTAGTTTTGCGTTTTGATATTATACAAGGTTTGGTGTTTGATATATATCTCATATTTTTTTAAATTTATATATCTTCTCTCTATCATGTATCCCATAGCCTGTGATTGCCAAATCAGTTTTCAAATAATTATAAAATATTTAAAAATTAGTTCATTTTCAAAATTCACCAAAAATATGTTTTTAGGCTAGGTCGATCGACCGACCTTGTTTTCGGCCATACGTTTATGCATGTCGTGCACTTTGTCGGGCAGCCGACCGGTCGATTGGCAAACCTAACGGTCGACTGACTATTAGATCTTTATTGACCTTTGGTCTCGATTGAAATCAGTCCACTGGGTGGTCGACCGAAGTCAATAGTTAGTTCAAAATTTTGGACTACCGGTCAACCGGCCAGTCGACCAAAGTTCTGACAGAGCTACAGTAACATCTAGTTTTTAAAATCTGAGATTTTTAACTTACTCTCTAACGGATATTTTTCTTCTTTTTGGACTAATCTCTTTCGTAATGACCTAATAAGCTATACTAACAGTGTTTATCACCTGCCTATATGTATAGTTCATTTGAAGAGGATTATACATAGTGAAATCTTTTGATTTTGTGAAATATTTTGAGAAATCAAGTTTATTCAAAAGTGATCGTACACATATTTTTTGTATTCTCTTCATTACACTCCTACATTTATCGTGTAATAAATCTGCTAATTTTCTTGTCTTAAATGTCTATTTTGCAAAAGATAATCATGAAGAGAAAGAGGATTAAACCAAATAAATACTAGTTAAAATCAGATTTAACTGGATCTATTTGGTTAGCTGAGGATGATCCCAAATCTAGCTAAACAAATCAAAGATTGGAGCAAATGTTTAGCTAAAGATTAGAGCAAATCAGAAAGATAACACCAAATGAAAACCGATAAAATTTGAATTTTTATAAATCCATTTTGGTTAGCTAAAGATCAACCAAGGAAAAAGTCAAATACAGAGTCCAAATTCAAAATCCAAAGGGATAAATGGATAGAGAGAAGATTAACGGATGAGATGAAGCAATTTTGACTCATATTCTAACTGCATATATTTTAGTATTTGAATCATAATATTCGCTACCGAAACTCAAATCTGATGATTCAAGATGATCCAAAAAGAAAACCTAAAGGGCTATAACTTTTATGTTGATCACTATTTCTAATTCTATCATGTGATAAGTTATATTTAGCAATCAACATGCCAACAAGCTGCAAATCAGAACTGAATATCCACATCAAATTAAGTTTGGGGATAAGGGGAGGATTCAAATTCAGAAATAGCCAGCTTCCCCTATCTCATACTCTTCTACCCTCAGCATTTCTCCTATAAATACCTGCAATCTCAAAGGCAAAAGAGAAGGACCAAGTAGAGAGTAGAAGTTAGGCTATTTTGTAGTTTGTAACTTCAGTTTTTTATTTTCTTTTATGTAATTTTTATTTTATTTATGTAACTGAGAGGAGAGGAGAGTGTCATGGAGGAATGAGATCAAGCTTGTACTGAAGGTGACACTGGTGTAAGTAAGTCTTTTCTTTCATTATTATTTGAATCAAATCAAAGTTTCTTTTCTTCTTTATTCTTGTTTTTGTTTGCTTCCCTCTTCTATGTTTGTGAATCCAAATGACTCTGATAGCCTCGAAGCCTTGCTCTTGCAAGTGTCGTTGATAGATTATGGTGACGGATAGCCATTCCTATGCTATTGTAGCTTGCCCCTTCATTTCGTAGTGTACATCGGGGATGGGGAAGATCCTATTTGTCATACTTCGCTCGCCTTCAAACCAAGGTAAATCGTCGATACAGGTCAAAGGTAAGCAGGCACCAAAGAGGTAAGTAAGTATTTCTTTTAGGTTTAACTTTCTTTCTTTTAATTTTTAGTTTAGATCACCAACACTATCAACTCTCAACTCTATTCACTCTTTTTAATCTCTTTGTATAAATCCATTTATCTATTTTCTCCGCCTTTTCAACCTTCCACTTTCTTCTTAACTTAACCATAACTTATTTTTCTCCTTTCTTTTCAAGAACTAAAAGAAGATCTTTAATAATTCTTTGTAGCATAAAAGAGAACTTACTAAAAAGCTTCTATCGCTAGTCCCTCCTTGTGGATCACGACCCGCATAGCCACTTACTATAGCAGTAGAATTGAGTACTTGCACATTTTATTCTTAAGTTCTAAAATTCTGTATTTTTGTGTGTAGGTAAAACCTCAATCAAATTTTGGCGCCGTTGCCGGAGAGGGATGGTAAGTAATTCTCTTTTTAATTTTACATTTTTGGTTAACTTTCTTCTTTGTTCTTGGTGTGCAGTGATAAATATCAAGAAAATTTTTGCTGCAATGGACATATAAGTGACCTTGGACTCTGCTCAAGAAAGCAGAGCCCAGAAACCCTCAGATTTGCTACATTCCAGTGATAATCTAAGTGAACTACTAACCTGTAAATTGTAAAACTAAATTTCTGTAGCTATTTATTTCCTTATTTGTCTCACTGTACATACTTTCTAACCTCAACAGTAAAATGATGTTTGTTAAATGCTAAAAATAGTTTAGACTTACATTTAGGCACGTGTCTAATTCGTTTACATTTTACTTTACTGTTGAAGAGTGCTGGAGGGAAGGTACGTGTGCATAGCATATAGTATAGGAACACTTTTGTATTGTTTACATTGCTTAAATGTTGCTTTTCATGTACACATTGTATTAAATTGATTTAAGGGCTTGTCCTATAAACAAGATAAGGTGGGAAAGTCATTCCCTCTCTTAGCCCACAAATAATCTCCTTACTCACTAACTCTAACCTAACTAAAACTGAGTAAACGTTGGCCCTAGGGACATCTCAGACTCAATAGGAGCTGACCTAAGGGGGAAGTTGATTAGAATTTGACTCTTACCAAATCGATGTCAAAGGTTGGAGATTGAGGGACGAAACCCCGAAGGCTGGTGGTTTGGCTTAATTAGGCCCGTTACTTTTAATCACGGATATCTCCCACCAATCTTGCCCCTACCTAACCGATTAACTTGTGGTCAGATTTGGCAATATACCCCCCGTGGACAGTCTAACCACTTAAGAGTCGTCTAGGTCTAAGGTCTACCCTAACTTAGGTTAGATTTTTCCTTTTATTTGTTTATTTGTTTGTTTTTCTTTGTTTGTTTTTAACATTTCTTGTATGATATGACTTATAACAATAATTTTTCCAATTTTAATGGTAATTCATGTTATACCTTGACCTCTTTTTCGGATATTACCAACCTGACATATCATAACTTTAACCAACCTAGTGTGTCAGGTTGGTCTTATCCGAATCAATATGTGCCCCAGTCCCAATACTATAAACAAGACTGGGATAATCATTACTACTCTTCACAGAGCCAATCAGGATACATCTCTCCCGAGTCATATTGTCAACCACCCTACCAACATCCAGCTTCCCATACTCCTTCTCCCAAACAACCATTAAAAGAATCAATTGACTAGGAAAAGAGGATGGAGTCTTAGATGAGCTTGAGCGATGAATTCAAATTTAAGAAGACTCAAAATCTTGTCAAAATTTTCAAATCACATATACTTACTCTATTTTTCAAGAAGAACATACCGACTTAGAAAAGAGTATGGAAACCATGATTCAAGGCCAAAATGATCCAATTGATATGACAAAAGCAAGACTTAGTAGATTGGAAAACATGCGTAGGAATAAGGAAACTCTCCCTACCTAATCTTTGACTAGTCCCAACACTTCTAGCTATATTGATAAAAACCAAGAATCATGGTACCTTGAAGACTTTGACCAAGATTCAATTTTACCACAAAACCTTGAACTTGACCAATATCAACCCATAGACAAATTGGCAAGTTTTCATTTTAATGAGATTGAACTTGATTATGAATGTGAACCCGATACCCAACTTTGTGATTCAGTTTCCGTCTTCGAATCTATATTGACTTCGGTATTCTTACCCAATTTGGACCAATTTTTCGAGCCAACATTTATTCCCGTACCCATAGATCTAGAAATGGAATTACCAATTTTGGATAGTCACATTCCATTGATGGGAAAAGAATGTGAATTTTAATTCTTAGACTTGGACTCAACTCTTGAATCAAAACTGACTCTCGAACCCAAAGTTAATTTTCTCAAGTTATTATTGGTTCCTGAACCTATCATTCTTAAGTCAAAGTCAACCATTCCACCAAGTCACATTCTTTTGTTGGACATAGGTATAGACCATGATGACTCCGTAATGATTTTTCAAGACTGGTCATGTAAAGGGAGTAAGTTTCATGATAAGATCTTTCATGATCCTATTCATATTGGGGACTGTAAATATGTAAATACAAAAAGAGGTCAATAAAGGTGGGTTTCGTAAACCACCACATTATCTTGATTTGGTAGCAACGCTTGACCCAATCAGACCACCACTGGAACCACCACCGTAAGGTAATTTTTTCTTTTTCTTTCTTCTTTTCATGCATCGATGCATTAATTCATACATTGAGGACAATGCATGAGATAGGTGTGGGGGAGGGTTCTAACATAACTTATGTTTTCCTTTCATTATTAAATATATATATATTATTAACATTTTCTTTACTTTTAAAAACTTTTTGAAAATAAAAACGATATTTTGACATATTTTTTGTAAGAAATTAAGTCATTTTTAAAGAATAGGAGAATCATAATTAGGATTTCTTATACTTGATCAAAATAAGATCATTTGTTTAATTTCCAAGGTTAGGAAGAAAATTTAGAAAAGTAATTTATTCTTGATTTTTACCTTGATGATATATGTATGCTTTATACACTTACACACTTAGGGTTCAAAAATAAAGATTTTGATCCCTTATTAAAAAAAGAAATATATATATATAAATCCTCTAATTAAGCTGGGTATTTGTGCCTCATAAAGTATAAGTATTCACGCCTAAAAGCGGTTCGTATAATAAAATCCTTAGTTTTGTGACCTTGTTTGCTTGAGTTCTTAAGTCCTTGGGGTGTTTTCTCACAAGGTGCCCTAAGACCGTTTGGTTTGGGAGTCACCAATTAAAGGCTCGTTATATGGGCATATTAGAAAGCCTAATAGAACTAAGGAATAATATCACCAAAATTAAAGAAATAATAAACCATAAGAGTTTAGAGTTAAAGAACCCCGAGTCAAAATTTTATGGTCACAAAGGTGCATATAACTTAGGGCAAAATAATAGACTAGATAAGAAATACAGTTTGACTCCTTGTCTTGATTAATAACAAGTTTTTGAATAAAGACTAAGCTTAAGAATGAAAAGTTCAATTTTCTTATAACTTATAGATTACTTAATTCTTACAATAATACTTCAAATATTTTTCTCTTTTAAAATGTGTTTTCAAAATACTAACACTTTATTTCTCTTTCTTTATGGATTTTGTGGGTGTAATCCATAGAAAACCCTCACGAGACAAAACTCGTCCTCTAGGGGGAACCTAGAGATTTAACGGCTTATTGCACATGCTCAGTGCAATCGCGTGACCTGCGAAAGTGGTCTAATAATTTTTATTAGTTTTGTTGTTTTGCTCGAGGACGAGCAAAAGATAAGTGTGGGGGTGTGATCGTACACATATTTTTTACATTCTTTTCATTACACTTCTACATTTATCGTGTAATAAATCTGCTGTTTTTCTTGTCTTAAATGTCTATTTTGCAGAAGATAATCATGAAGAGATAGAGGATTAAACCAAATAAAAACTAGTTAAAATCAGATTTAACTGGATCTATTTGGTTAGCTGAGGATGATCTCAGATCTAGTTGAACAAATCAAGGATTGGAGCAAATGTTCAGCTGAAGATCAAAGCAAATCAAAAAGATAACACCAAATGAAAACTGGTGAACTTTAGATTTTTATTAATTCATTTTGATTAGCTAAAGATCAATCGAGGATAAAGTCAAATACAGAGTCCAAATTCAAAATCCAAAGGGATAAATGGATAGAGAAACGATCAATAGATGAGTTGAAGCAATTTTGACTCGATAGAGAAAAGATCAATGGATGAGATGAAGCAATTTTGACTGCATATCTTTTAGTATTTGAATTATAACTTTCGCTATCAAAACTCAAATCTGATGATTCAAGATGATCCAGAAAGAAGACATAAAGGGCTACAACTCTTCAGTTGATCACTATTTCTAAATCTCTCATTTGATAAGTTATATTCAGCAATCAACATGCCAACAAGCTGCAGATCAGAACTGAATATCCATATCAAATTAAGTTTGGAGATAAGGAGAGGATTCAAATTCAGAAATAGCCAGCTTTCCCTATCTTCACACTCCTTTACCCTCTGCATTTCTCCTATAAATACCTGTAATCTCAAAGGCAAAAGAGAAGGACCAAGCAGAGAGTAAAAGTTAGGCTATTTTGTAGTTTGTAACTTAGATTTTTTATTTTCTTTTATGTAATTTTTATTTTATTTATGTAACTGAGAGGAGAGGAGAGTTTCATGGAGGAATGAGATCAAGCTTGTACCGAAGGTTATACCGGTGTAAGTAAGTCTTTTCTTTCATTGTTATTTGAATCAAATCAAAGTTTCTTTTCTTCTTTATTCTTGTTTTTGTTTGCTTCCCTCTTCTGTGCTTGTGAATCCAAATCTCTGATAGCCTCGAAGTTGCCTTGCTCTTGCAAGTGCCATTGATGGCTTATGGTGATGGATAGCCATTCCTATGCTAGTGTAGCTTGCCCCTTCATTTCGTAGTGTAGATCGGGGATGGGGAAGATCTTATTTGTCATACTTTGCTCGCCTCAAACCTAGGTAAATCGTCGATACAGGTCAAAGGTAAGCAGGCACCAAAGAGGTAAGTATGTATTTCTTTTAGGTTTAACTTTCTTTCTTTTAATTTTTAGTTTAGATCACCAACACTATCAACTCCCAACTCTATTCACTCTTTTTAATCTCTTTGTATAAATCCATTTATCTATTTTCTCCAACTTCTCAACCTACCACTTTCTTCTTAACTTAACCACAACTTATTTTTCTTCTTTCTTTTCAATAATTAAAAGAAGATCTTTAACAATTCTTTGTAGCGTAAAAGAGAACTTACTAAAACGGTTCCATCGTTAGTCCCTCCTTGTAAATCCCGACCCACATAGTCACTTGCTATAGCGGTAAAATTGAGTACTTTCACATTTTATTCTTGAGTTCTGAAATTCTATATTTTTGTGTGCAGGTAAAACCTCAATCAAATTTTGGCGCCGTTTTTAGGGAGGGACGGTAAGTAATTCTCTTTTTAAGTTTACATTTTTGGTTAACTTTCTTCTTTTTTCTTGGTGTGCAGTGATAAATATCAGGAAAATTTTTGCTGCAGTGGACATATAATTGGCCCTGGACTCTGCTCAAGAAAGCAGAGCCCAGAAGCCTTCAGATTTGCTACATTCCAGAATCCGAGTGGTTATAATTCCTTATTGTAAGGTCCCTTTGTTGAGGATCCAATAGTGGATAGTGAAATCCTTCACGATGGTAAAGGCAGGGATGTAGAGCGGTGGCTCGAATCTCGGAATAAATTTTTTTTGTTTGAGATTGCTTTATTATCTGTATTTATTTGTTTATCATTCATTTATTCTTGTCGATCAATACTCATCTCAACAAGATAGCAATTGAGCACCTCAACTCTTATCTAGAGGAATCACGAGATGTTCAGAGCCCTTCACAGGAAATCCGGCTTCAAGTCTTATTTTGAGTGATCGGTTGCACTATTTCATATTGAAATTGATTAGAATTTTCATTTGATTCGCTATACACCTATTCACCCCCCTCTAGGTGTAATTTCAATTGGTTTCAGAGCATTGGTCTTTAGAATTTGGCTTAACCACCTTAGAGAGATCCTAGTTGCTAATCATTTCATTAACATCTTCATTCTCATCAACTATTGTAAAAATGGCTGAAGGTATTAAGACCCCTCCCAAGTTTGATGGCCTTAACTTTCCCATATGGAAGGTTAAGATGACCATATTTTTGCAATTCCTAGGAAGCCGTGTTGCTAAGGCTGTGACCAAACCCTTAGTGTACCCGCTGGTGATGAGGATACTTGGTCCGATATTGCTACCAAGGAGTTTAATGCCAATGCAAAGGCACACTATGCATTGCTTCAAGTCTTGGACGATGACGGCATAGCTAGGGTAATTCATTGCAAATCCGCCTATGAGATTTGGTCACACCTAGTGGTCACTCATGAGAGAACATCACAAGTCAAGGGGTTAAAATTGATCTCTTGCATTCTCAATATGAAAACTTCACTATGTATGAAAATGAGTCCATTGATGATATGGTTACAAAATTTACTAAAATAACTGATGGTCTTGCTTCTTTAGGTGATGCCATTGACAATGATCAAAAAGTCCAGAAGGTCATTCATGCACTTCCACCCTCATGAGAAGTCAAAGTTACTATATTGAAGGAGTTAAACAATAAAGAAGAGATGGAGCTCATCGGTCTTATCGGCAACCTTAAGACCCATGAAATGGAGAGGAAGGCTAGAGAAGAAACAACACCGCAAAAAAAAAAGACGATTGCCTTCAAGTCTACTCCCACCATCTCCGACGATGATGATGAAGAAGAAGAAGATGAAGATATTTCCCTCCTTATAAGAAATGTAAGGAGGATGAACAACAAGGCAAAGATCAACAATAAAAGATGATGGAAGGCAAGGAGAAAAAGAAAATCATTTGTTTCAACTGTCAGAAGCCCGGACATGTCATTGCTGAATGTCCGGAAATCAAAAATAAGCAATCTTTCTCAAACAAGCCTTCTACATCAAAGAAACCATATAAGAAGAAAGCTCTCAAAGCTACATGGAATTTAGAAAGTGAATCCGAAGAGGAGGTGTAGTACATAGTAAACATGTGTTCATGGCAAATGATAACACACCTAAGGTAATTTCTGAACCATCCCTTGATGATTGTGATTTAACTATGGATGAATTAGGAGATGCATTTGTAGAACTTTCAAATAATTATGTTTTTTAAAGAAGATATATCTAAAAATGAAAAAAGAAAATGAAGTTATTCAAAATAAAATAATCATTCTTTCTAAAGAAAAAGATGATTTATCTTCCACTCTTTTTTCTACACAAAAAGATTTTGATGCATACAAGATTTTATGTAAAGTAAAGTTTCTCATGATTGATGAAAATGAAATTACTATTTTAAAAACTAAAATCAACACCTTGAGAAATGTTTAATAAAATATGAGTTTGATAAGGCTAAATTAAAGGCCATGTATTCTAAGAAAAATTCTTTAAAGAAACATATTCATACTACACATACTCACTTCTAAGTCACACACTAAGCATGCTCATGTCTCACATGCTCATCATACACATCGCATATATGTATGGTAGAGTTTATTCATATACTTATTTTAGTCAAAAGGGTCACTTGACTAAATTTTATTTTGATCGTATAAATGCTTCTAATAATCAAATTTGGGTTCGAAGTACTAACGTCATAGGACCCAAGAAAAATATGGGGACCAAAATCAACAACTTCATAATTTGATATAGGTACACACCAAGGCTCCAAGACGTAGGTAGCGATGGTATCTTGATAGCAGTTGCTCAAGGCACATGACTTGGGACATCAATAATTTTGCAACCCTATCAAGGTATCATGAAGGTGGCACCGTCACCTTCGGAGGTGACTCAAAGGGTAACATTATCGGTATAGGTAATATTGAAGTTGGTTCATCTCTATTGATTGAAAATATTGTTTTAGTTGATGGTCTCAAGCATAACCTCTTGGGTATTAGTCAACTTTGTGATTGAGGTTTTAAAGTTATTTTTGATGATTCTTCTTGTAATATTTTAGATGGTAAAACTGATTCTTGCATTCTTTCCGGATTTCAAGAAAATAATGTATATATTATTGATATGCTAAATTTAGATTGTAATGCTACATGTTTAAATGCCTTCAATGAGAATTCTTGGTTACGGCATAGAAGATTAGGCCATGTATCTTTTGACCATCTATCTAGAATTAACTCTAAGGAATCGGTGAAGGGTATTTCTTTCTTGAAGTTTAAAAAGAATTGAAAAACAAACCAAGTCCTCTTTTAAACCAATCAAGGATATCATGACATCTAGACCATTAGAGTTAATCCGCATGGATTTGTTTGGTCCTACTTAAACTAAGAGTTTAAATCGAAAACTGTTTTATTTTTATTTTGGTTGACGATTTTTCTTGTTTTACATGGATTTTCTTTTTGGAACATAAAGATCAAGCTTTATCGCATTTTAATGTTTTTAGAAAGAGGTTGAAAAAGAAATAGGTTTTTCAATTTTAGGCATAAAAAGTGATAGAGGTGGTGAATTCATTAACCATTCTTTTATCACTTATTATGAAGAAAATGAAATTAGGCATGAGTCGTTGAAAGGAAGAATCGTACTCTTCAAGAAATGGTTAGGATAATGATTAGTGAATACAGACTCCCTCAACATTTATGGGCCAAAGACATAAACTCTTCATGTTACATATCAAATAGAATTTATTTTTATAAAAATACTTTCAAAACTTCTTTTAAAATTTACTATTTGAGAAAGCCTAATGTTTCTTACTTTTGAGTTTTTGATGCAAATGTTTTGTTTTAAACACCAAACATAACTTAGAAAAATTTGATGCTAAATCTTTTAAAGCTATTTTTGTTGGTTTTTTAACAATAGCAAGGCTTATAGAATCTTCAATAAATATACTTTGACAATTGAAGAATCTATACACGTTAAGTTTGAAGATCTAATGCTTTTTTTTAAGAATATTATAGAGATTGATTCTCTAGATGAAGACATAGAGAAAGTAACCTTGAAGGACTCACCTATCCTAAAAGATAATCCAAAGCTTGATGAATAAGGTGAAGTTCAAGAGGTTGAAGTGGCACCTACATAATCACTTTAAAAAGATTGGAGATATGCTACAAGTAATCCCAAGGAACTCATAATAAATGATGTATCAAAGGGGGTAACTACTCGCACCAAACTCCATGATTTATGTGACCATTTTACTTTTATTTTTCATATAGAATCAAAGAGCATCCTCGAAGCTGAGGGCGACTCATATTGGTTACTTGAAATGCAAGAAGAGCTCAATCAATTTGAGCGCAACCAAGTTTGGCATATTGTCCCTAGACCCGATGATAGACCAAAAATTGGTACTAAATGGATTTTTAGGAACGAGTTGGATGAGTCGGGCAATATTGTTAGGAATAAAGTTAGGTTAGTGGCCCAAGGTTACGCCCAAATTGAAGGTATCGATTTTGAGGAAACTTTTGCACCCATAGCACGGCTTAAAGCCATACGGATTACACTTGCCTTTTCTTCTTAAAAAGATTTTAAAAATTTTCAAATTGATGTCAAAAGCGCATTTTTAAATGGTTTTATTGAAGAAAGTGTATGCTGAACAACCCTCAGGGTTTGTTGATTCTACACATCCGGATTTTGTTTTCAAATTAGACAAAACTTTATATGGTTTATAACAAGCTCCAAGAGCTAGGTATGAAAGACTTTCAATATTTCTTACTTCAAATAGTTTTGTAAAAGTTAAAGTAGGTACCACTTTGTTTACAAAGTTTGTAGATAGTGATATTCTTATAGTTCAAATTTATGTTGATGATATAATATTTTGATCTACTAATGAAAAGCTTTGTAAAGATTTTGAATCATGCATGAAGAATGAATTTGAGATGTCTAGGATGGTCAAACTAAACTACTTTCTTGGACTCCAAATCAAGCAAATGAGTGATGAAATTTTTATACATCAAGCCAAGTACACAAATGAACTCATCAAGAAATTTGGGATTGAAGGGGTAAAGTCATGCAAAACTCCCATGGCTACCACAATAAAACTTGATAAGGATGAACAAGGTATAAATATAGATATTAAACTTTATAGAAGCATGATTGGTAGTTTACTATATTTAACGGCTAGTAGGACGAATATTATGTTTAGTGTATGTCTATGTGCTAGATTCCAATCTTGTCCTAAAGAGTCCCACTTGATTGCGTTAAAACACATTATTAGATATTTTAAGGGCACTATTGGAATGAACTTGTGGTATCTAAAGACCGGACAATTTTTCATGACGAGTTTTTCAGATGCTGACTATGCTGGTTGTAGAGTTGATAGGAAGAGCACAAGTGAAACTTGTCAATTTCTAGAAAATTGTCTCGTTTCATGGTCTTCCAAGAAACAAAATTCTGTAGCCCTCTCAACCGCCAAGGCAGAGTATATTGCGGTCGGTGCTTGTTGTGCACAAGGCCTTTGGATGAACATACTCTCCTTGATTATGATTTGCATTATAATCATATTAAGATATTTTGTGATAATACTAGTACTATTCATATGACTAAAAATGCAAATCAACATAGTAAGACAAAGCACATAAAATTCGATATCACTTTCTTAAATATCATTATGAGAAAGGTGATATTAAAATTGATTATATTTCAACTAATTTTCAACTAGCGGATATTTTTACTAAGCCACTTGATTTCAACAGATTTTCTTTCATTTATGGTGAACTAAATATTTGTATTATAGATTCATGAATTTTTTTCTTTATTGGCATCATTTTTTAAAAATAAATAAATATATAAAACTACATTTCTTTTTTGCTTACCCTTTTTGATGCATGATAAAAAGGGGGAGAAGTAGTATTTATTGGTATAAGTTTGTTCATCAGCTCATTTAAAATGCGTTTATCATATAACTTGTTGATATCTTGTACTTAATAGTTAGCATAATGTGAGGGGGAGCTTTTTTAAAGTTTTTTCCATTTATTTATTTTTAAATAGCTCATATGTTTTGTCATTATCAAAATGGAGGAGATTGTTGGCCCAAAGGTTACAATCCCCAGTTTTGTGTTTTGATGATAACAAAGCATATGAAGTTATTTGGTACTAATCAAGTTCAAGATTGTGTTTCAGGATTGAAAGAAGATCTAATAGGTTTCTCCCTCTAAAGGAAGGTATTGATGACTCAAGGGTAATCAAGTATGAACGACAGCTCAAAGCACTCTAACGTCGCTATCAGAGAAGTCCGCTTGAAGATTTTTGTAGATTAAAACCTTGTAAGAATCTAGTTTATTAAAGAGTAGAATATAGATTTGAGGATCAAAGATATACACACACAAAAATTCACGTTTTCGAAAGTATGATTTTTTTTTTGACGTATTTGGTTTAGATACTTGTTCCACATTTTCTTAAAAATTTATATTTCAGTTTAGAACTTGTATCTCATTGTTATACATGTCTTCTCTTTTCTAAAAATCATATAAAAATTATTAAAAATTTTCTTGAATTTCAAAACTAACCTTGACGCTGTTTTTGGCCTAGGTTAGTTGACCGATCGATCGATCGTGCCTATTACAGGCCAGAACGGTCGACTGCACGGTCTAGCGAACCTCTGGCAATTGGGGTGTGCATGTTGTGCACATTTTCAGTCGACCGACCGGTCGACCGATCCCCTTTCGCGGTCGACCAATGTCAGCCGACTATAAGTATGTTGTCTCGGTTAGACATGGTCAACTGACTGGTCGACCGCCAGCCAACGATCAAATTTTTTTAAACTGGCTGGTTGACCGGGTATCGACCGACAGACTGCCAAATTGGCAGTAATGACCATATTTCAAATCTTTATTTTGTCATGTTTTTTAAAACGTGGAAATTTGAGTATCTAGGATCAATTTATTCCCTTTCAGACCTGGTAAATAATTCTAAAAGTGTTTTTCTAAAACCTATATTAAGGGCCTTTGGGATTGAATATATATAACCAAAAAAATTCTATTGAAAATCTAGTTTTTGCTTTCAAAGAGAAAAAGTTTCAAAGTTTTCTTTTGTGCTCTTATTTTCAAAATTTTAATTGAGTTTTTCTTCTCTTAAAATCTCTCTTTTCTGATTTCCACTCTCACTTACATCCTTGAACTTCAAGTTTATATTTTACTCCATAGAGTTTTGTAAGAAAGTTGCAAAGAGAGTGTTTATGATCTGTTAATCACCAAGAGCTTATTATCTCAATTGGCTTTGTGCTATCTCTGGTGTAGAGGATTGAGTTGGGGAGTTGTGTACTTTGAGTGATTGTAATTCCTTATTGTAAGGTCCCTTTGTGGAGGATCCAATAGTGGATAGTGAAATCTTTCACTGTGGTGAAGGCGGGGACGTAGAGCGGTGGTTTGAACCTCAAATAAATCTTTTTATTTGAGATGGCTTTATTGTCTCTATTTACTTGTTTATCATTCATTTATTCTTGTCGATCAATATTCATCTTAACAAGAAAGTAATTGAGCACCTTAACTCTTATCTAGAGGAACCACGAGGAGAAGTTCAGAGCTCTTCACAGGGAATCTGGCTTCAAGTCTTATTTTAAGTGATCGGTTGCACTATTTCATATTGAAATTGATAAGAATTTACATTTGATTAGCTATACACCTATTCACCTTCCCTCTAGGTGTAATTTTAGTTCAAGCATTTGATCAATGAAGAAAAGAGAAAAGTGGTCCTTACGAGTGGTAGCATTTAACTTTCTGTAGTTAATGAAAACCCGAATCTTTGTGGGGAGTCGAGTTTGGACTAACTATTTGTTATCATTTTTCACCACGGTGAATTCGTATTTCTTTGAAACTGCGTGGACCGGACTAACTCATTGGCTATTAGAAATGAGATAAATGATCCCATTATCTAAAAGTTTCAAATTTTCAGTACGAACAGCCTCTTGTATTATAAGGTTTAGCTTAAGCTGGGGGTTTCTCTTTAATGTCGCCTCTTTATTGATATGAACGCGATGTCGAATTATGGCTGGACTCAACCCCTTGATGTCGGTTATGGTCCAACCAATAGCTTCCCTATAGTTCCTAAGAATTGACATAAGGTTCACTTCTTGCTCGTTAGTCAAATGGGATGCGTGACGACCGAAAGAGTCTCTTGTTCGTCTAGATAGACGTACTTGAGATGCTTAGGTAAAGCTTTCAATTCTAACAAAAGGAAAGACTCAATGGAAAGAGGAGTCAAATTTGTTGGCTCCGGATTTGGTGAATCGGACTTGATGCCCAATTCATAACTGACTCGACAATCTGATCGAGGTTGAAATTCTTAGACTCTAACTTGAACTCACACTCAGTTTCTAACTCTATCTCCTCACTATGCTCACTTGTCAAGTTCTCAGTGAGGTTAACTTCAAATATTTGATCCTCTAAATCACAGGGTTGCTTCGTAGGTTGTAGACACTGACTTATCTTATCATGTCTCCAAAGGTTAACCTCATGGATCCGTTCCTACAATTGATAATTGCATTGGCAGTTGTAAGGAATGAATGCCTTTGGATAACGGGAGTTTGAAACCTAGGATTGGATACAGGTTGTGTCTCAAGAATAATGAAATCAATGGGGTAGAGAAGCTCTCTGACCCTAATAAGGACATCAGTAATTTCCTTTTGGGAACTTTAACTGATTGCTAAGCCAATTGGATGGTGATTTGAGTCGGACTAAGCTCGCCTAACCCGAGTTTTTGATATACTGAGAAGGAGAGCAAGTTGATACTTGCTCCCAAATCAAGGAGTACATAACTAATTTTGGTTTGTCGATTGTGTAAGCAATGGTAGGATAACCCAGATCCTTGTACTTGACAGGGATCGGACTCGATAGTAGCTCACTAATATTAGTGGCTAAGAAAACTTTCTTAGGCATGTTAGTCTTTCTCTTTTTGGTGCACATATCTTTAAGAAATTTGGCATAGGAAGGGACTCGTTGGATCACATCAAGAAGGAGCACATTTATCTTCACTTGATTAAACATCTCAAGTATTTTCTCCATATGTGCATTTTGTTTATTATTATTCTGAAGCCTTGTTGGGAATAGTACTATAGGTTTATCACCTGATCGGTTGACTTGTCTTTTTCAGACTTGTCAGATTTTGAGGGAGTGAAACTAGACAAAGTGGATGCTAGTGTTATATTATGTTGAATAGGATTAGGTGGCATTGGCTCTTGATTATCAACTTGCTTACCGGATCTCAATGTATGAACCACATTACATTGATTTAACTGTTCATCTTGAGCCAAAAGAGCTTGACTAGAGTTTCTAGGGTTTGTCAACAGCTAAGTAGGCAAAATCCCTTTGGGTCTTTAACTTAGTGAACTAACTAGCTGACTCATCTGAACCTGTAACCTAGAAATGATTTGAGTATGGTTGTTCAACTGCTGTTCTTTATTTTGCATGAAGGATATGTCACGCCCCCTTCCAAAAATATACAGAAACGGAGTTGCGATAAGAGTCGACGATGAATATGGGAGAAGCATACCCCACGTATATACCCTAAGTCTAAAGTAACCTGAACAAGTTATATAAATCAATTATGGAGGTATTAAAAATCACTGCAATATGACATATAATTTCTACACATGATAGCAAATGAATACAAGAAAGGAATAGCAACTGAAGATGACATATATATAAAATCAAGAAAATGACAGGAACAAAGTAAACAAAAATACCCGAATCAAGTAGAGAGAAACTCTGACTCATTATAATGTGTACGAGCTCATCACCACCTGGTCAAAGGAATAAACACCTATACCTATATGTGCAAATTCAGGGTCATCAGAAAGCGACCTAATGAGTGTGTAAAATGAGGAAAGGTGCACGTGCATAAGTAGTGTGTACACAACACTACAATACTACTATAACTGTGTATTGGATAAGAAGTAACATTAATAAAGCTGTAATAAAAGATAATACAATATAATATAGTAATCAATTAGTATATCAAGATAATACATAATACATCACTTAAAGAGTAATGAAACCAATATGTTATAATCTATATGTCAGGAATCTATATACATATCCCATAAAATACATGTTGATCACTGTAACGCCCCCGATCCAGTTGGTACGAAGACGTTACTGTAACATATATACGTGGGTCAAAATCACCGTCACATATACGTTAAGCATCAGTACAGGCAAGAACCAGAGTATAAAAGTACGTGGTGCATTATACATTCCAACATATGAGTACAATTACCAAGTTATCACAGGATATAACACAATATTATGAGAATATTACATCACTGATAGGCGCAAATATGAGAATATAAAGAGATATATAATTATAAACAGTACAAAAGATGTTCAGAGTTACAAAGAAAACTCGAGAGACGAGCAGGGGGACTGTAAGGATAGGGCTCTGGACGGTCAACTGCTGATCCACGATGCTACTGCTACGCAATTCTGATCACCAGGAAGTCCACCACGATCCAAGCTCTAAGATCTGATCATGCCGGTCTAGGGGACTCAGAACTCCCCAACGAGTGGCCAGGCGAGAGCCAAATGGTGTGTATAGTCAGGCATACATGTATCGATAAATTCGAGTCCAAGAGCATGTACTAAAAAATCGTGTCATGAGCACAGGCCTATAGGAGCAGGGAATGAGGCAGCAAGTAAAGTAAATACGGTAAGGTCAGTTATATAAGCCCAAATTACCGGTCAGTGAGATTATTATGTCAAAGGTGTAATCAAAACAAGGAAAAATGAAAACTCTCATATATATACCGTGTACCTCACATTACTATATCCTGAGTTCATATAACCTGAGTTGTCTCCTAACTAAGAAAACATCATAAAATCAATAAAATCAATAATACCGAATACAAGCAAAATCAGCTGTACAAGCTCAGTTTACAGCTTCATGAGACAAGTACGTAGAAGGAATAATCCAAACAAGGAAACCCTCATCTATATACCTTATGCCCCATGTCACCGTAATCCGAGCGTTTATGACCCGAATTACAAAACAACATGACGAATTATTGATTAGCACTTTATTATTATTATTATTCATCCCACCCATATATCTAAGAATGTACCCTAGCGTCTCAACACGTATACATCCATATATGAGTAAGCCGAGGTTGTTATTGGAAATTGATAATGAGATCAATGGGTTATATTTACAGTAGGTGCCGTACATACCCGGGACTATGACCCAGGGTGCTCCGTTACCGATGTACGAAACTAGCCGCAAGACCTATAAGAAGTGGGTATTATATTATGCTTATTCAGGAATATAACAGGAGGTAGGGAGTCAGTGCTCCCCTCGGACACCTGGAGCCCTCAGGTAGATCTGAAAGTTTTAGTTGCATAATGTATCTAATACCACAGTAAACATATTCACTACATACAATCTATCAGTTTCCCTTTACCCGTTTTAGGTTGGTCTTTTATAGTTTATTATTATATAATTATCATATTATGAGAATAGCAGGAGTAGGTCATGTTTAAGAATTACAGGAGTACATAAGTACTAGAGGTACTGGTCACTGAATATAACATAGGATTACAAGACAGGATTCCCGAAATATGATAATCACAAGTCAAGTGATAATATATCAGGTGGTAGGTGATAAGTGATATCAAACAGGTGTCAGGTGAGTGCAGGAGTCAGGTGTCAAGTCTTAGCAAAGTGTATATCACTGTCATATAACTCAATACAAGAAAACAATACCAATACAAGGGATTGATATGAATACAAGAAAATAGTACCAATACAGGGGATCAGTATGAATATAAGAAAACAATACTGATATAGGAGATCAGTATGAATACAAGAAATAATACAGTTTTAGAAAATACTATAATTACAGGTTTCAAACTCTTCACAATAATCAAGGAAAGAATAATAGTTGAATTATCAGGTAGACAAGCAAACATGCAAGCAAGCATACATCCAAGCGAAGCTAAGCAAGCTAGAGCGAAGCTAACATACAACACTAGATGCCATCACACCCTGCGTGGTTACCACTCGCGGCACGACTAAATGTACACGATGGAGCGAGCATATGAACACTATGCTACTGTGCCTGGCGAAGCTATGCTCACGGCATAGCAACGCTCGAACATAGTTAGTGGTAAAGTGCTGAGCGCTAGATCGTCTATCAGGTATAGCTAAAAGACCTGATGGTCTGAACGCTCTTCTCTTTCGGGGAAGTAGGTGAGAGCCCAAAGGCTAATAGGCCCAAAGGCAGAATAGGTACCTGCAGAAGTGTCAGTATCATACACATGCATATAACAGGTAGTAACTTAACTATGAATAGAGTACTAAGGCCTGGAGGCTGAGCAAGACAGGAATAAAGTAAGTGAGTAGACAAGCGAACAATCAAGCGGAGCTAAGCAAGCTGGAGCAAAGCTAACGCGCAGCGCTAAACTCTATCACGCCCAGAGTAGTTACCACTCGCGGTGAAGCCATGATAACATATAGCAATCACTCACAGCATAACTACACTCAGACAGAGTTAGAAATAGAGTGCTGAGAGCTAGACTCGCCTACTGATTAGTCTCCAAAATTGCATATTTCATACCACGTCTTCATATGTATTCTATATAAAATTCTGCTAATAATACCTTTCTTGTATGTTTCTAGGTCCATGGCATGAAATGAAGAATAAGCCCAAAAATCCTATTTATTTGGTGATTTCTAGAGCCTAGAAGTGGCAATTGATTTTGGAAGCTAGATCTGCCGAAACAGGGTGCAGATATCAAAGAACTAACAGAGGTACAGGAGTGGTGTGAAGCAGAAAGCTGCACACCTGGCACTACGTGCGTGGCGCCAGTATGGCCGTGTAGCCACGTTTTCGTGACCATACTGCGGAGCCACGCGTCAATTTTGACGCTTAGCCCGTATGCCTTCCAAGGTACCCTCTGAGGTCTTTAAATACACTGAATTGAGCAGAACAGAAAGGGGAAGGGCTTGTAGTGTTGTTTTCTTCTCATTTGTGTAGTTTAGATGTTCTTTTCTTCTTTCTTTTATTTTTCTTTTCTTTTGTATATCATTTAATAGGGAAGAGAGTGATTCATAGGATAGAAGAGAAAATTCTTATAATGGAGAGTGACACACAATGAAAGGTTCTTCCTTTATCTCTATCTGTTTCTTCTCTAACTTCTTACATGTTTAGCTAACTTTTCTCTCATGGCAACTAACTACTAACTACTAACTATGCTAAATTCTTACTTGATAATTCACATGAATCTAATAGCCTCTACTTGGCCTTGCTTTTGCAAAAGTCATTGATGGCTCATGATGATGGATTCTAACACTCTAACATTTAACTCTCTAACAAGTTACCATTACTTTATTCCATACTTGCTCTAGTGTAGTTTTGATGAGCTTACTCTTATTTGTTAAGTTTGGATATGAAAGTAATCTTATGAGTCATGCTTTGAAATGCTCTTGAAGCCAAGGACTAGTGATGGTCAATGATCCATGTGAGGCAACTATTACTAAGAGGTTAGCATGTTAGTAGAGCCATTAGTAGTTAGTAGCTATGAGTTTTCTTGTATCTCTTCTTATCTTTTCTTTTTACTTGTTTTAAAAACCACTCAAGCAACCATTCTTCTATGTTCTTCTTCTTTGTTTTCACCGTATTCTTCTCTTTTCACTTTTGTTTTCATTTTCTTTTGGTTCTTTAAAACATTGAAGAACACTTAATACACACGTGAATCGATTAGTAAAGCTTCTATCACTTCTCATACTTGTAAATACGACCCGTATAGCCACCATGCTATAACAGAAGTATCGAGGAAGTCAAAGCACGTATTTTTAACTTTTTATTTCAAAATACACACTTTTCATGCACGGTTTCACTCCGATCAAATTCTGGCGCCGTTGTCGGGGATGGGAACGGTTTGATTTCACATTTTTGTTAACTTTTCTTCTCTATTTCTGGGTATAAGTAATAATTTTTAGAATTTAACAACTACAGAAGCTCACTCTCCCCTGTTTCTCCCTGCTCAGGAAAGCAGGGAGTTGTTGCCCACTTCTTTTTCAGGGGGTATCATCAATTGCATATATATGTGTATTCTGCTGCTAGTTTTCTGTTTATATTACCTATATCTGTAATAATTTAAGAAATAAAATATGGTAATTGAATGTTTTAAAATGGTTTAGACATTGCATCTAGGCACGTATCAATTTTTATTCCAATATAATGTACTTTTTTCTTTTGTTGTTGTGATCTGCACCACGGTGTACATAATGCATTGCGTATAGTTAGGACAAACACATGAGTGATTTACTCGCTTTTTGTGTTCATTCTTATCTATATCGCACACTTGCACGAATTGAACTTAAGGGCGTATCCCGATGCAACATAAGGTGAGGAAGTCATTACCCTCCCTTAGCCCAAAAACTACCTCCCCACTCTACAACCCAAGCCTAGATAAAACTTGCTAGACGTTGGCCCCTAGGGACATCTCGAACTCATAAGAGATTAACCTAAGGAGAAAGTTGTTAGAATTTGACTCTTGTCAAATCGGTGCCAAAGGTTCGGAATTGAGAGGCAAAACTTCGAAGGATAGTGGTTTGATATAATTAGGCTCATTGCTCCGGCACGGATACCTTCCACTGGTCTTTGCCTTACCTGGCCGATTAGCTTGTAGTCAGATTGTTGCAATATATTGTTGCAATATACCTCTCGTGGTCAGTCTAACCTATTAGGAGTCTTCTAGATTTAGGTCAACTCTAGTATAGGCTTGTTTTTGAAATTTTTTTGTTTGCTTGCTTGAATTTATTTTTGTTTTTTTTTTGACATCTTTGTGTCATGGATTATAATTATAATTATTCTAATACATATAGTAATCTATGCTTCAGCCCGACCTCTTTTTAACTCAGATATTACTAACCCGGTATTTTATAACTCTAACCAACCAAGTATGCCAGATTGGTCTTATCTGAATCAATATATACCCCAGTCTCAATATTCTGAACAAGACTGGAATAATTAGCACTAATATTCATAGAGTCAGTGGGGATACAACTCTCCCGAGTTATATGGTCAACCACCTTACCAACATCCAACTTCATATACTCTTTCTCCTGAATAATTCTTAGAAGAACCAATTGACTGGGAAAAGAGGATGGAAGCCTTAGAAGAATCGAGCGACGAATTTAAAATCTAGAAGACTCTAAATGCTATCAAAGTTTTCAAATCTAAGATCCTTACTCCATTTTTCAAGTCCCACAACAAAAAAAACATACTGACTTAGAAAAGAGTACAAAATCCATGATTCAATTCCAAAGCCATCCTCTCAATATGATAGAAGCAAGACTTAGTCGATTGGAAAACATGTGTAGGAATAAAAAAACTCTCCCTACCCAATCTTTGACTATTCTCAACACTCCTAGCATTATTGATGAAAACCAAGAATCATAAAATCTTGAAGAATTTGACCAAGATTCAATTTCACGACAAAATCTTGAACTTGACCAATATCAACCCATTGACAAATTGGCAAGTTTTAATTTCAATGAAATTAAACTTGAACATGAATGTGACCCCGACTCACAACTTTGTGATTCAATTCTAATTTTTGAATTTATATTGCCTCCGGTATCCTTACCCAAGTTTGACCCATTTCCTGAGCCAATATTGATTCCTATATTCATAGATTTTGAAATTGAACCACCTCTTTTTGATAGTTTATTGATGGAAATAGAATGTGAAATTAAATTCTTTGATTTGGACTCAACTCTTGAACCTAAACCAACTCTCGAACCCAAAGTTGATTTTTCGAGTTAGTATTAGTTCCCGAACTTTTCATTTCAAAACCCAAATCATCCATTCCACAAAACCACATTCTATTATTAGACCAAGGTATTGACTATAATGACTCAATGATGATCTTTCAAGATTGGTCATGTAAAGAGAATAATTTTCATGATAGCATCTTGCATGATCCTATTCATATTAGGGATAAATATGTAAATAAAAAAGAGGTCAATTAAGGTGAGTTCTGTGAACCATCACATTATCTTGATTGGGTAGCAACGCTTGGCCTAACCAGACCACCACCGAAACTACCACCCTGAGGTAATTTTTCTTCCCTATTTGTTTCATGCATATACACATTCACGATGCATTGAGGCCAATGCATGAGATAAGTGTGGGGGAGTATTTACTAACATAGTTTGTTTTAAATTTTCTTTCTTTCACACTTTTTTAAGAAACTTTTAGATCTTTTTCTTTTGTATGAAAACCCTTTTCTTTTCTTTTTACAAAATTTTTTGTATAAGAGAAATAGTTTTTAAAAAAGTTAAGATTATCTAGGAACTAGAAAAATCTAACATTATGAATTCTTTAACTGAGTCAAAATAATAGATTTTGTTTAAATTTTAGGATAAGGAAGTAAGATTGAAAAGATAATTTGATCTTTAATTTTTTGCCTTAGATATATGCACATCACACTTACACAATTTCTAAAAATTGCATAATACAAAAAATGAAAATAAAAATGAAAAATAAAATTCACTTATTGAAACTGGGTAATTATGTTTCAGGAAGCATAATTATTTATACCTAAAACGGTGGACAAAAACAAAATAATCTCATTTAGTTTTGTGGCCTTATTTACTCGAGTCCTTAAGCCCGTTGGATGTTTTCTCATTTGGTATCCTAAAGCCATCTGTTTGGGAGTCACTGACTAAAGGATTACTACCTGGGTAAGCCAGAAAGCCTAAGAAAACTAAGAGAAATATATATATATATATATATATATATACAAATAAATAGCATGAAAGTTGGAGTCGATATCCCAACAATCTTCACAGTTCACAAAGTGCATATTATCTAAGAGTTTTATGAAAGACTAAAGAATCAATTTAATTTTAAATTCTTACCTTTAATTTATAACAAGATTTTGCATTTAGAATTAGTTTAAGGAAGAATAATTTTTGGTTGACCTAAGACCTTGAATCACTTAATTTTCTACCCGAATATTTCAACACTTTTCTCTATTTTAAAATGTGTTTTCAAAATACTAAAATTTGATTTTTTTTCTTTAAAGATTTTGTTGGTGTAATCTGCTAAAAACCCTCAGGAGATAAAACTCTTCCTCTAGGAGAAACCTAGAGGTTTAACATTTTGTTGCACATGCCCAGTGCAATCGTGTCACCTGCAAAAGTGGTGTAGTAATTTTCTTAGTTTTTCTATTTTGCTCGAGACGAGCAAAAGATATGGTGAGGGTGTGATTAGTCTCCAAAATTGCATATTCATACCACATCTTCATATTTATTCTATATAAAATTCTGCTAATAATACCTTTCTTATATGTTTCTAGGTCCATGACATGAAATGAAAAGAAGCCCAAAAATTTCATTTATTTGGTGATTTCTAGAGCCTAGAAGTAGCCACTGACTTTGGAAGCTAGATATACAAAAACAGAGTTCAGATATCAAAAACCAACAGAGGTACAAGGAGTGGTATGTAGCAAAAATCTACACACCTTGGTGCTGAGCACACGACACCAGTATGGTCGCGATAACGTGGCCATAGCTGGGTTTTCGTGGCCATACTGTGGGGCCACGTGTCAATCTTTGACGCGTGGCCCCGTATGCCTTCCCTGGTACCCTCTGAAGTCTATAATACACTGAATTGAGTACAACAGAAAAGGGAAGGGCTTGTAGTGTAGTTTTCTTCCCATTTGTGTAGTTTAGTTGCTCTTTTTTTTGTTTTTGTTTTCTTTTTTAAATCATGTAATAGGGAAGAGAGTGTTCATAGGATAGAAGAGAAAGTTCTTATAATAGAGGGTGACACTCTATGAAAGGTTCTTCCTTTATCTTTATTTGCTTCTTCTCTAACTTATTACATGTTTAGCTAACTTTTCTCTCATGATAACTAACTACTAACCATTAACTATGCTAACTCCTTACTTGATAATCTACATGAATCTAATAGTCTCTACTTGGCCTTGCTCTTGCAAGAGTCATTGATGGCTCATGATGATGGATTCTAACACTCTAATATCTAACTCTCTAACAGGTTACCATTACTTTATTTCATATTTGCTCCGGTGTAGTTTTGATGGTTTAATTATAACTTGCTCTTGTTTGTTGAGTTTGGATGTGAAAGTGATCTTATAGGTTATGCTTTGAAAAGCTCTTGAAGCAAAGTACTAGTGATGTCCAATGATCCATGTGAGTCAACTATCACTAAGAGGTTCGCATGTTAGTGGTTAGTATTTAATAGCCATGAGTTTTCTTGTATCTTTTTTATTTTTTCTTTTTACTTATTTTAAATATCACTTCTCAAACAACCATTCTTTTATGTTCCTCTTCTTTGTTTTCACCGTATTCTTCTCTTTTTATTTTTATTTTTATTTTCTTTTGATTCTTTAGAACATTGAAGAATACTTAACACACACACGTGAATCGACCGGTAAATCTTCTATCGCTTCCAGTCCCTGTAGATTCGATCCGCGCGACCATGCTATAATGGAAGTATCGAGGAGGCCAAAGCATGCACTTTTAACTCTTGATTTCAAAACACACACTTTTCGTGCACAGTTTCACTCCAATCACCAATCACCGACTAAAAGCTCGTTACATGAGCAGATTAGAAAGCCTAATAGAACTAAAGAGTAATACCACTAAAAAATTATGAAAATAAAAAATAAAAATAAATAAGGCATAAGAGTTAGAGTAAAAGAACCCTTAGTCAATATTTCACGGTCACGAAGGTGCAGATGATTTAGGGTAAAGTAATAGACTAAATGAGAAATACAGTTTGACTCGTTACCTTGATTGATAACAAGTTTTTGAATAAAAACTAAGTTTAGGAATGAAAAATTCAGTTTTTCTATAACTTAAAAATTACTTGAACTCTTACAATAATACTTCAAATATTTTCTCTTCTTTTCAAAATGCTTTTCAAAAATAATAGCACTTTGTTTCTCTTTCTTTTTTTAATTTTGTGGGTGTAATCTGCTAAAAACCCTTACGAGATGAAACTCATCCTCTATGGGTAACCTAAATGTTTAACGGCTTGTTGCACATGCTAAGTGCAACCATGATTACTACAAAAGTGAGTTAAACTAGGTTAGCTTTGTTTCACTTTTTATTTGTTTTGCTCAAAGACGAGAAAATGATAGGTGTGGGGGTATGATCGCTCACTGATATTGCATATTTATCATCACATTCCCATATTTATTGTTTAATAAACTCTACTTTAATTATCTTTTTTGTTTAATTATTTGCAGGGCCTTTACTAAAGAAGAAGGAAGAGAAAATATCTCAAAAGCCCACTAAAGTTCTAATTAAATCAAAATCAAGGATTAGGGTAATTGTCAGCTGAAGATCAGAGCAAATTAGAGAGCTAACATCAAATAAAAATCAGTTAAATTTGGATTTTGATGGATTCATTTTGGTTAGCTGATGATCAATAGTGATATAAATGAATCCAGAGCCCAAACAGAAATCTATCAGGAGATAAAGGATGTTCGAGAGATCAGAGGCTCACATACCCTAGATGTGGCCATTTGGTCACATCCAGACCGTGAAATATGCCGCATTTTTCTGTATTACAGTTGAGATACGGGCAGGGTTTGCTTCCCTATCTTCAGACGCTCTCTCCCATTACATTTTTGCTATAAATATCTGAATATTTAGAGGCTAAAGGGACGGTTCAGCAGAGAGCATAGGTTAGGCTATTCTATATTTTATAACTTAGGTTTTTAGTTTTCTTTTATGTAATTTTCATTTTTCTTTATGTGACTGAGAAGAGAGGAAAGTTTTATAGAGGAATGAGAGTGAAGCTTATATTAAAGGTGACACTGATGTAAGTTCTTCTTTTCTTTCATTTTTATAAGTTGAATCAAATTTATATTTTTATGTTCTTCTTCTTCTCTTACTCTTCTTCTATCTGGTTTTGATGAGAATCCCAATGAAACCTATAGCATGAAACTGCCTTGCCATTGAAAGTGCCATTGATGACTTATAGTGATGGATAAATGTTCCTTTGTTAGTTTAGCTTGCCCTTTTAGTAATAGTGTCGATCGGGAATGGGGAAGGTTCTACTTGTCATGCTTTGCTCGCCTTCAAGATAAGGTAAGTCTTTGCAAGAATTCATGGTAAGTCATCAACCGAAAGAGGTAAGTAAGTGTTTTTAGAGTTTTTCTTTTTTTTGTTTTAATCTTTAGTTTAGATCACCTCCATCACCAACTTTCAACTCTTTACTATTTTCACTTTTTTTGCATAAACCCATTTTCTATTTTTCTACCTTCTCAATCTACCACTTTCTTTTTAACTTAACAATAACTTTATTTTCTTTTCTTTATAAGAATAAGAGAAGAACTTTTAACCATTTTAAGTGAATTAAAGGACTCACAACATGCTTCCATCGCAAGTCCTTCCTTGTGGATTATAACCCGCATAGCCACTTGTTATCATGCTAGAATTGAGTACCTTGCAATTCTATTCTTTATTTCTAAAATTCTACATTTTCTGTGCAGGTAAAATCTCAATCAAATTCGTCGACGTGCTGCATACTTACCATTATTTTTGGAGTAGAAAAGAAGATCGAAAATGAAGAAAATCCTAATAAGAGATATCACAGATAAAGAAAATCGATAATAACAGGTTCTGGACACAAAATATTGAAAACTCTAAAATGTCTAACTAAGAATTTATAATGTTGTGCTCTGGAGGATATCCCGACTGTAGATTAAATATCTAGAGAATACCTAAGTCCTGTAAGGTCGGCTGAATAAATTGTCAATTATGACAAGTTGGATCAAATACGATAAGAAAACCCAGTTCACTAAGTCCATGCAATACATTAGGCGGGAGAAATCTAGAGATTGAGACTAGGATACTAAACTTTGACGGAACTAGCTACGAGCAAAGTCAGGGCCAGGTGAGACTATTGCGTAACACAGCATAGGTGCTAAGCACTAGGGTACGGTGGTGCTAAGCTCTGCAAGGCTTACACATGGCGGAGCTCATGTGGCAAAATCATCACGTAACACAGCGATAAATGCTAAGCATTGAGGTGCAACAAAACCCATGCCTGGTTGATCTCGCATGGCTAGATCGCGACTCTTACTTAGCAAGGCTAGTAGGATCCTTAGCTCATCAAATTCATGAAAACTGCTAAGTATTATGGCTCTAAGCTCAGTGAAGTCGATAGAAGAGATCATGGTCGCTACTGGAATACTATAGAAAATATCATAGCTCTATCTTATAGAAGTTTTGAATCTGAAAACTATTCATACCGATACTCCTCGTGTAGTGATACAGTCTATCTGATTAAATAAGTGATGACTGCCCAACTTTCTGTACTGAACCCAGTGGTGCGGCTATACATAGAATGCGAAGCTGAAGAACTGTCCTGTATAAGATAACATGATGCATTAGAATCCAAGAATACCAGAATAGGGAAGAGAGAACCACATCTGTCCTGCTACTACCACATTAAAAACTTTAAAAATTGGAATAGTGAAAAATGGAAGGGAATCAGGGGTCAAAGAAAGAACGATCAAGAAGAAATAGATAACATTATGCTTGTAGTTGGATTGCATAATCAGGACTTATGCATTCCAATTGCAAATTCTTTTACCATTAATTTGTCAACTGGTTGTACCGTCGATGTGAGAGCCTGGGCTCTAATACCTTCCTCTCCCGTAGGTACGAAGACATTACTGCAACGTATATACGTAGGTCAAAAATACCCTCACGTTATATATACTAAGCATCAATACAGGAAAGAATCAAAGTATGAAAGTACGTGGTGCATTATACATTCCAACATATGAGTACAATTACAAAGTTATTATAGGATGTGACAGAATTTTACAAGAATATTATATCACTAATGAGCACAAAAGCGATAATACAAAGAGATATATAATTATGAATAGTACAAAAGATGCTCACGAGTTACAAATGAAAAACTCGAGAGACAAGCAGGGGCCTAGAAGTATAGGGCTCTGGATGATCAGTTGCTGATCTACGATGCTACCACTGCGCAACTCTGATCACCAGAAAGCCCACAACGATCCAAGCTCCAAGATCTGAGCATGCGGTCCAAGGGAGTCAGAACTCCCCAAAGAGTGGTGAAGCGAGAGCCAAATGACATGTATAGTCAGGCACACATGTATCGATAAATTCGAGTCTAAGAACATGTGTTAAAATAATCGTGTCGTGAGCATAGGCATACAGGAGCAGGGAATGAGACAGCAATTAAAGTAAATATGGTAAGGTCAATTATATAAGTCAAAATTACCTATCAGTGAGATTAGTACATTGAAGGAATAATCCAAACAAGAAAACCCTCATATATATACTGTGTACCTCACGTCATCGTATCCCAAGTTAATATAACCTGAGTTATAACTAACTAAGAAAACATTATAAAGTCGATAAAATCGATAATAACGAATATAAGCAAAATCAGTTGCATGATTGCACACATTTATTGCATTATTTTTATTATATTTTCATATTTATTGCGTAATAAATCTGCTACTTTCTTTATCTTAAACGTCTATTTTGTAGAAGATAATTATGGGAAGAAAAAGGATAAAATCAAATAAATACTAGTTAAAGTCAAATTTAACTGGATCTATTTGATTAGAGGAGGATGATCCTAAATCCAGTCGGTTAAATTCAGATTTCGGTGAATCAACTCGGTTAACCAAAGATCAATAAGAATATCATCAAATTCAGCACTCAAATCGCAAAAACCGTTGGATAAAAGGACGAATCAGAGAATCTACAAGATATGCTCCCAAGATATGGCCATTTGGCCACATCTTTGCTGCGGCTCCTCGGCAAAAGCCGCGGATCCACTGTAGTCCTGAAAGATATGAGGGAGCGTATGCTCCCTCTATCTTCATACATTCTCTCCCTTTTAGCTTTTGCCTATAAAAACTGGGATTTCTGGGACTACAGGGTACGACTAAGTAGAGAGTAGAATAGTTTTTTATATAAGTTTAACCTAGGTTCTTCTTTCTCTTTTAATGTAATTTTTATTTTTCTTTATGTAGGTGAAAGGAGAGAAGAGTTTCATGGAGGAATGAGAAAGAAGCTTGTACTGAGAGTGACACCGGTTTAAGTATTCATCTTCTCTTTCATTATTATTTAATCGAATCGAAAGCTACTTTTTCTTCTTTATTTTTGTTTTTTTATTTTCCTCTGAGGTGTCTATAATCCAGATGAAACCTATAGCATCGAAACTGCCTGACCATTGCAAGTGCCACTGATGGTTTATGGTGATGGATAGCCATTCCTTTGTTATTTTTTGCTTGCATTTTAATTTATAGTGTAGATCATGAATGGGAGAAGATCCTATACGCCATGCTTTGCTCGCCTTCAAGACAAGGTAAGTCTTTGCAATCGGATTCAAGGTAAGCGAGTACTGAAGAGGTAAGTAAGTGTTTGTAGTTTTCTTTTAATTCTTAGTTTAGAATTCTACTTCAAAACCAATACTCTCCTCTTTATTTAGTTTTTTTCCTTTTATTTTGTAAATAAAACAACAACAACAATATCACCATCTTTTTTTTTTACCATCTTCTTCACATCTTCTAATTTAACCTTTTTGTTTTTTCCCCTAAAACTGAGAAAAAATTTCTAACATGTTTTTGTAAACTCAAAAGAAACGAACTTACTAAAAGCTTCCATCGGTAGTCCCTCCTTGTGGATCACGACTCGCATAGCCACTCACTATCGCAATAGAATTGAGAACCTTGCACACTTCTATTCTTTATTTCTAAAATTTTATATTTTTCTGTGTAGATCTAAACTTAATCAAAATTTGGTGTCGTTGCTGGGGAGGGACAATAAGTTTTCATTTTTTTTGATTTACTTAAATAATTTAACCTTTTTCTTCTTTATATTTGTGTGCAAGGGCTGAATTGAGGAATCGTAAAGCTGCAGTTGACATATTGCTACTCTGTGTCTCTACCCAAGAAGGCAGAGCATCAGAGCCCACAATTGTGCCGTGTAAAAGCAACAAAAGCCGTGTTTCCATGGCATTTGTGGTGGACTATGTTTTCCATGGATTTGTGAAAGGGAAAACTTACAAAAAGGGATCGAGGAGCAAAATTACAAGTAATAAAAAAGAAGAATTACAAGTAGATCTCCTCTGAGATTTCTTAGAAAATATACCGGTAGGAATCTGATCAACGCGCGGTCACTTTATCTCTTTGATGAAGCAATCGATCAGGTGATCAAACTGCCTCCTAATAAGACTCCCGTCTCGCTTGGTTCAGAGAATAGGAGAACAGAAGATCAGTAGAGCCCTCTTGCTAGAAATTTTGCTCTTTCTCTAAGCCAATCTCCTTTCTGTCTGTGTGTGTGTTCTTGGCTCAGCAAGGGGCCTTTTTATAGCAAATATGGGGTGTAACTGCCCCCTTAAATTCAGCAAAGCTGAATCAGTCTTTAGCTTCGTGCGAGGCTCGTAAATGACCTTGCCGCAAAGCTTTTTGCGAGCTTCTGACGAAGTTAGAGGGTTCGTGCGAATGTCCTCTTGCCGTTATGACTTAATTGTCTTCACTTAATGTGGGACGAAGTAGGCGGGTGTAACCGTCCACTTAAAGTGGAATTAATCCAACTAAATTAGTGGGGTTCACCCATTAATCCCTCGTGAGATTTTGAAATGGTCAATTTAATGCCTGATAAAGCTCACTGCGGAGCTAGATAATGCGAAGCTAAATCATGCGAAGCTAGATTATGCGAAGCTTAAGACTTAGCTCATAACTTCAGGCGAAGTTACCTTCAGAGTCTCGTGCGAAGCTGAGACTCAGCTTATAGCGGAGCTATGACTCAGCTAGGGATAAGGCTTCTGGCGTGAAGCTCCTATATCAGCTTCCAGCGGGCCTAAATGGGAAGCTTCAGGTGAAGCTAATAGTTAGCCTCAAAGCGAGGCTACCAACCAAGCTTAGGCGAAGTTTTTAGTTCCATGCGGAGCTATGAAGCTTACCTTGAGGTAATGCCAGGCTAAGTATTGAGTTAACTTAGTGGCTTAGGCCTGCTTGGGTCTCTTTAATGGCGACTTTGGCTTACTATCTACTTTACTGGATTAGTAATGTCCATGTTGCTATCTTGTCTCTAGTCATCAGCTTTTCTTCGACTTATCTTTTGTAGATGTCGATAAGTTAGATGTTGTTCAGACCGGTTGAAGATAAATGCAGGCGTTCTGTCTTTTTCGACTGTCGACAAGACCCCTTCAAAGTTTTCATGAATCTGCAACAGAATGGTTCAGATTTTGAAATACTTTGAACTGCTTTAATTGATGGTATGTGCATGTGAACGTCGCCATGGTGGTTGAGTTCAACCTCACTTTTAGCCCCACTTTCGGGCTAGAATAGGTTCACCGGGGAATTGCAAATATCTGCTTCCATGTAGCTTCGTGTTTCTGGGTAGCTTCACGCTTCTAGGTAGCTCCGCCTTTGGACTTCCTGAAGTAGAAGCCTCGCGCTTGTTGTGATGGGGTGACGTTCCATTCCCAAGGCTAACCGCTTTTGTGAGTTATGAGAGGAATTGCTCCCCTTTTCAAGGTTTGAATAACTTCACTTGCATTTACGAGGGAGATTATTCCCTTTCTCAAGGTCAAGCATTTGAATACTTTAACTTCGCCCGCGCTCTCAAGCTTGAAGTGGTAGCGGCGTGGTCAGGCCACGAGGCCTATAAATAGGACTCTTATAGTCCTTCTCAGAGAAACATACTCCTCTCTTTCTAGGAGGTTTGTTTATGACCCCTCCCCATTGCTCTAGCAAGGAGATAGAGGTCCCTGAAGTAGTGGGAACTCTCACTCTGGTTATTATCCGATCAAGAACTGGTGAGCCTCGGCCATCCAATAACTTTAGGGAGTTTATCTCCCTTAATTTTCTTAGCTTTACTAGCTATCTTTAAGGATTAAATTTTCTTGATCTCTGCATTTGGCTGACTTTCGAAGAAGGGTTTCAATCCTATTTTCAAGCTTCCTGTCAAAGATAGCATTCTTGCCTGATCAGGCAAAGGATCTTTCCACACGAAGTTCCTGCCTTGATCTGTTAAATCTGCTATATAGGTGAGGTTTAGGACTTGGCCTCTTCAAGGTTGAGCCAGTCTTGCCATATAGTTGGGGTCAAGACTGCGCCCTTCGGGGCCAGTCTGGCCTAGCCATATAGGCGAGGCTAGGACTTGGTCCTTTTTAAGGCTTCTCCAGCCTAACTGCCTTGGGCGGAGCTAAGACTTGGCTTATGCTAAGCTGGTCTAATGTTACTATTGTTGGCCCGGAGGCCTTCCTCTCTAGTTTTGATGATGATTAACTCATGTAGTTATGTTTACTAATAATCTTGTGATTTTAGTTTCAGATCATTTAGCAAGATATTAGTTGGTGATTGCTTCAACAAGATGAGTTTTGAAGCCTTCACATGGAGATTCCAGTGCCCGAGCATCAAGATCATACCTTTGCACTCGGTGGATCACGTTTGGGATCGAGTCGGCTTGAAGATTGAAGATCGTCAAGAAGACTTAGGTATCCATAGTTTAGTTTAGTGTGTTTAGATCCATTTGTAAAGCTTAGTATAGTTGATATGCTCAAGTGCACAACACACAAGTTTTATGTTTTGAAATTAGTTTTCATGAATAGATTGATCAAAACAAGTTTACTTTATTTTATGTATATTAGATGTGCTCTATATACATATATGCTTACATGACTTATACAAACTTAGTTTGACATACCTATTCATGTAGTTTTATGTTTAGGTATTTTTAACAAAAAATTATTTTGAAATTAAAGACAAAAACTATGATATATATATGTTTCATGTATATTGGACTTATGTCCATATGCAACATGCTTCAATGTGTTTAAATATCATGTTTTTGTATTTCAATAAGTTTTAGGAAAAATCAGTTTTCCTATTGAAAAATACTGTTTGATAAAATAAAAGTTTTGGTTTTTGGTAAAACTTTCAAAACACAAAAATAGTTTGAATTGCTTGATATTTGAGTTGAAATTTTTATCACATGTTTATATATCAATGCAAAATGATAAAACTATTTTTGGGGATTTTTAAAAGAGATAAAAGAATTCTAAAAATTATTTTTAACCCCAGTTTCTGACCCAGAACAGTGGCTGCCAGGCTTTGGCGGTCGACCGGTCGGGTCGACCGTAAGCCAGAGTCGGTCGACCGGTCGGTCGACCGACGTGCACAGGTCTGTGCACGTCTGGCCAGGCAATGGGCCGGTCGACCGGCGGTCGACCGGACCAGAGAGCTTTGCTCTCTGTATCTGGGCGGTCGACCGAGCGGTCGACCGGGTTTCCCCAACGGTCATGTTTATGACCTTTGGCGGTCGACCGGCCGGTCGACCGTAAGCCTGTCAGGCTGACTGATCAGCCTAACGGCTAGTTTTCTATTTGGCCTATATAAACCCCAATTCTTTGGGATTTTGGCTAAGTTTTTTAGAGCTAAAATTTCTCTCTTTTCTTGGTGTTTAAAATAAGTTTTCAAAAGAGTTTAAGTGCCAAAAAGATCCATCTTATTTGTTTTAAAGTGTTTTGTTTATTTCAAAGAAAATAGGTTTTTGGCAATTAGTTTCTTGATCTAAAATTCTATATTCATTTGGTATTTTTCCCAAGAGATTTTCTTTGATCAAAACACTTATTTTCCACACTTGAGCTTATCTTCTATCCTATTCTATTAGGATCTTGTTTAGTGGAAAAAGGAAAGAGGTTTGTGGTTGAAACATACCACTTGTTGTAAACCCTTGATTTCTTGTGTTGCTCCCTCTTTGGTAGAGGTTGAGGTTGTTATATTAGGTTGGTGTTTGCTCCCTCTTTGGTAGAGGTGGAGATTGTTGTTTACTCCCTCTTGGTGAGGTGGAGTTGGAGTTTGGTTGTAACCCTCTTCGGTAGAGCTGTTTGTGGTTGTTTGGCTATGGGCCTACCCCTCGGTTGTGAGGTGGTGTTTGAGAGAGGAGTTCGGTACTCCTATTGTTGTAACAAATCCTCCTCGGTGGAGGTTCCCTCGTTGGGAGATAGTGGATTGGAAATCCTTCTCGGTGAAGGCAGGGACGTTGAGCTAGGGGCTCGAACCTCGAAACATATCTTTGTGTTTGCGTTTGATCCATTGTCTCTCTAACTCTCTCTCTTTATTTGTGTTGTGCATAGCATCATTCATTCATATCTTGTATGCTTGTGTTGTACTTGCATTTGATTCATATTGCTTATCCTTATATGCTTGGCTTGCTTGTGTGTGCCTCACTTATACTTAACCACAAGAGCTTCATATAGCACCCCAACCCTTATCTAGGGGAATCAAGAGGAGTTAGTCCAGAGCCCTTCACGGGGAATTCGGCTACACTTGTTGGTTGTATTAAGTGTGTTGCAAAATTATTTTAGCTTCCGTATTTAGTTTCTAGATTAGCGCTATCACCTATTCACCCCCCCTGTAGGTGATTTCAATTGGTATCAGAGCCTACGCTTCTGATACTTAGGCTTAACATCCTAGGAGTGAGATCCTTGTTTGCTAATCTATCATTTGCATTTTGCTTGTTTGCACACATATAGTTTGCACCCATGGACTTCATGACCCCACCTATGTTTGACCCTTCCAACATTGTTGTTTGGAAGACTAAGATGTCCATTTACCTACAAACCTGAGGATATAAGGTTCACCTTGCCATTACCAAGGAATCCTACCTTAGCGATAGCAAGCATATAGGGGCCAATGCACAAGCCCTTGAGGCCATTAGAAGCACGCTTTCAAGAGAACATCTTTTGCTTGTTTCTAATCTTGATTCCGCTTTTACAGTGTGGAACAAGTTGACAACCACAACCACCTCCGAGCTTCAAATGCCAATCCAACAAGAAGAGGAATCTAGTGGAGAATCCGATTCACAATGTCACATGGTCCAAGGGAATGACTCCCTTGAGGTACACTCAGAAACCCACTTAGATGATGATGATGATGCTAGTTCTTCAAATGATTATGTTGATGCCCATGCTTTAAATGAAGAACTATCTATTGTGTGTGAAAAATTATTAGAAAAATATAATATTTTGAAAAAGAAAGTCTAGGAATTGTTAATGAAAATAAAAATTTGCATTCTAGACTTGACATTGTTTTGCAAGAGAAAGAGGAGATTTCTAATGAGAGGATTCATTAAAATCTTAACTTGATCTTGCCCTAAAAGAAAATAATTTTTTGAAAAATAAAAATGAGTGTATTGATGTTTTAAAGAAAAATGAAAAATTGTCTTTAAAACTTGATTTTATTGTAAAAGAGAATAATTATTTGAAAATGAAAATTGTTTCTATTTCAAAAGATTTAGAAAATTGTTTAAAGAAAAATGAAGTTTTGCAAAATAAGATTGATGCACATGTTTGCCATGCTAGGGTAGCTTCACCTAGATCACCTCTTGCATGCTCCACTTCTTCTATAACTAAAAATGATATAAATTTGTTGAAGAAGAATATGGATTGTTTGGGCTCCACTTTGAGCCAATGTGTGGTAAGCCATTCACGTTTGGAAACTTTGTTTCGAAAGAAACAAGTTCCATCTTTACATGCACACCCATCACGGCATACACATGCTCCTCACGGACACCATCATCACTTGTATGCTCATGTGTACACTTGTACACATTGTGGACGTAAGGGCCACCTTGCTAAATTTTGCTATGATCGTATACATGTTTCTAATTTAGCAAATAATTTTGTTTGGGTTAGAGAATGTACTAACCCTCATGGACCCAAAAAGATATGGGTACCAAAGACCACCCCTTTTATTTATGATGTAGGTGTGGGCTCTCACATGACGTGAGAGTAGCGGTACCTTGGAGTGGATGCGTTCCGAGCTTCATGGAAATCATTTGGATGCATCACTTTCAAGGGATGTTTGGTGGGAGGACCACCGTGTTTTGGAGACATGGAGAGTTGCCTCATAGGTTTTGGTAACGGTCTCTTACTCCTTATTTATTTATGCATGCTTTTCATGTTCATTATTTGTAGCATACTTTTGTTGTTTATATGATTATTATGAAAATGCCATGATTATTAGACTCTTGACATGCATGTATAGCCTTTGAGACACCCATATTTAATATGGACCATTGTTTTAGTGTTCTCACCTTTGTTTAGCTATCATGTTTATCATAGCTCAATAACATGTGGATTTACATAATAATCATGTTTATGTTTATCATGATTAATTTTTGTCTTGTTTTATGCTTCAAGCGTTGATTACTTGTTTAGATGTTAGTTTTAATTAAAACTAGGTATATATTTGTGCATAGAGTGGGCCACAAATAACTCTATATATGTTTGAGCTTGAATGCTTATTTGAACCCATTAGATGTGCTAGTATAGTCTAGTTTTGATGATCCATGCATTTTAAACTTGTATTCCCATTTTTGAATTTGTTTTATGTTTATGAGTTTTAATTTCATGTATATGTTTATTTTGCCAAACTTTAAGATATACATGTATACCCCTTGAGTCATTTGCTTTTCATGCAAATCTTTATTTATGGACTCAATTGTGTTTAGGGATATGTATGTATACTTCTTGTGTTGACAAATCATACATATACCTTGAAATGACATTTGTTTTAATGAAAACTTAGCTTTTCATTTATGCTTTCATGTGATTATGCTTGACTTCATGTATATGTCTATTTTATCCAAACTATTGTTTATACATATACATCCTTTTGAGCCACGTGCCTTCATGCATATATCTTTGTGGACTCGTTGTGTTTGGATATGTATGTATACTTTAGTTTGTATAAGACAAACATATATCTTGAAGATTAATTAAGTTTTGATGATTTTCTTATTTCAAGGAATATTGAGCTAAATTAAATACTTTCATGATCCTGTTCTTCACATTGTATTTGTACACTCACATTTCGTGTTTACTCATGTTTTTATTTTCATGAGTCATATTTTATTTGCTTCATTGACTTGAGTGTTTGATATCATGTGGATTTCATGTTTTCATGAAAATAATTTCGTTTTATTCCTTACTTGAAGGATTTCGTGCTAGTTTACAAATTTTTTTTCATTTAAACTAGTTGCGTTATTCTATGTTTTGGTAGAGTTTTCAAACAAACTATAATTTTCAAATCGATCTTTGAAAACCCCATCTTCCGAAGGGTGGTTGGATGGGAGATCATGCTCATGTATGCTTTATAGTGAAAATCATTTTAAACTTGAACATGAATGGATGGTAGGAAATATGAGATATACTTTGATATTATTGTTGTTTCAATTGGTATCATTGGATTCTTTTAATTGGTATCAATTTTGACCTTTCTTGTATACTCATATATGTTTGTATGTACGTATGCTTTCAATTCCAATAGTATCAATTTCGATTGGTATTAAATTTTTCATACATATATATCTTGTTTATGCTTAAGCTTGTATGTTTTAATGAATATCATGTTTCAATTGATTAGTTTTCAATTGGTATCCTTAAACAAGCTTATGCATGTTTTTAGTTGGTTTTTCATAAAGGGGGAGAAAACTCATATTTTAGTTTTCAATTGGTATTTTGTTCCCTTACTTCATGATAGAAAATAATAATTTCAATTTATATCATATATTTAAAATGAACAATTATTTCAATTGGTATCAAGATTTGTTTTCATTCTTTAAATTGGTATCAAGAGACACTTCATTGACATATTTTTAATTGGTATCATGTTTAATGTCACCCCTTATTGACTTTGTTTTTGTTTTAGACAAAAAAGGGGAGAACATTGTTTTTATTGTTTTGCTTTTGTTGATTCTTTGTTTCGAACAAAATGGGGAGAAAAATTTATTGTTTTGGTTTTTACCCCTTTGTTGATGATTGACAAAAAGGAGGAGAAAGATTTTGAGTTTGAGTTTTATATGCATATTTATGGTTTTGCATATATTAAGTTTAATTGGTATCTAGAGCAAGTTTATTTGTTTTTTGAAAATTTCATTGGTATCTAGAGCCTTTTATTGTTTTTGTATATCTATGCATGTTTTATGTTTCATAATTCATTGCATATTTATGTTTATTTGTTTATGCATGAGTTAAGGGGGAGCTTCTTTGAAGCTTAACTTTAATCCATGCATATATAACCCCATGAGTTTTGTCATCATCAAAAAGGGGGAGATTGTTGGCCCGGAGGCCTTCCTCTCTAGTTTTGATCATGATTAACTCATGTAGTTATGTTTACTAATAATCTTATGATTTCAGTTTCAGATCATTTAGCAAGATATTAGTTGGTAATTGCTTCAACAAGATGAGTTTTGAAGCCTTCACATGGAGATTCTAGTGCCCGAGCATCAAGATCATACCTTTGCACTCGGTGGATCACGTTTGGGATCGAGTCGGCTTGAAGATTGAAGATTGTCAAGAAGACTTAGGTATTCATAGTTTAGTTTAGTGTGTTTAGATCCATTTGTAAATCTTAGTATAGTTGATATGCTCAAGTGCACAACACACAAGTTTTATGTTTTGGAATTGGTTTTCATGAATAGATTGATCAAAATAAGTTTGCTTTGTTTTTATGTATATTAGATGTGCTCTATATACATATATGCTTACATGACTTATACAAACTTAGTTTGACATACCTATTCATGTAGTTTTATGTTTTGGTATTTTTAACAAAAAATTATTTTGGAATTAAAGATAAAAACTATGATATATATATGTTTCATGTATATTGGACTTATGTCCATATGCAACATGCTTCAATGTGTTTAAATATCATGTTTTTGTATTTCAATAAGTTTTAGGAAAAATCAGTTTTCCTATTGAAAAATATTGTTTGATAAAATACAAGTTTTGGTTTTTGGTAAAACTTTCAAAACACAAAAATAGTTTGAATTGCTTGATATTTGAGTTGAAATTTTTATCGCATGTTTATATATCAATGCAAAATGATAAAACTATTTTTGGGAATTTTTAGAAGAGATAAAAGAATTCTAAAAATTATTTTTAACCCCAGTTTCTGACCCAGAATAGCGGCTGCGAGGCTTTGGCGGTCGACCGGTGGGGTCGACCGTAAGCCAGAGCCGGTCGACCGGTCGGTCGACCGACGTGCACAGGTCTGTGCATGTCTGGCCAGGCAATAGGCCAGTCGACCGGGCGGTCGACCGGACCAGAGAGCTTTGCTCTCTGTATCTGGGCGGTCGACCGAGCGGTCGACCGGGTTTCCCCAACGGTCATGTTTATGATTGTTGGCGGTCAACCGGCCGGTCGACCGCAAGCCTGTCAGGCTGATAGATCAGCCTAACGGCTAATTTTCTGTTTGGCCTATATAAACCACAATTCTTTGGGATTTTGGCTAAGTCTTTTAGAGCTAAAATTTCTCTCTTTTCTTAGTGTTTAAAATAAGTTTTCAAAAGAGTTTAAGTGCCAAAAAGATCCATCTTATTTGTTTTAAAGTGTTTTGTTTATTTCAAAGAAAATAGGTTTTTGGGAATTAGTTTCTTGATCTAAAATTCTATATTCATTTGGTATTTTTCCCAAGAGATTTTCTTTGATCAAAACACTTATTTTCCACACTTGAGCTTATCTTCTATCCTATTCTATTAGGATCTTGTTTAGTGGAAAAAGGAAAGAGTTTGTGGTTTAAACATACCACTTGTTGTAAACCCTTGATTTCTTGTGTTGCTCCCTCTTTGGTAGAGGTTAAGATTGTTGTATTGGGTTGGTGTTTGCTCCCTCTTTGGTAGAGGTAGAGATTGTTGTTTACTCCCTCTTGGTGAGTTGGAGTTAGAGTTTGGTTGTAACCCTCTTCGATAGAGGTGTTTGTGGTTGTTTGGCTACGGGCCTACCCCTCGGTTGTGAGGTGGTGTTTAAGAGAGGAGTTCGGTACTCCTATTGTTGTAACAAGTCCTACTCGGTGGTGGTTCCCTCGGTGGGAGATAGTGGATTAAAAGTCCTTCTCGGTGAAGGCAGGGACGTAGAGCTAGGGGCTCGAAGCTCGAAACATATCTTTGTGTTTGCGTTTGATCCATTGTCTCTCTAACTCTCTCTTTATTTGTGTTGTGCATAGCATCATTCATTCATATCTTGTATGCTTGTGTTGTCCTTGCATTTGATTCATATTGCTTATCCTTATATGCTTGGCTTGCTTGTGTGTGCCTCACTTATACTTAACCACAAAAGCTTCATATAGCACCTCAACCCTTATCTAGGGGAATCAAGAGGAGTTAGTCCAGAGCCCTTCACGGGAAATTCGGCTACACTTGTTGGTTGTATTAAGTGTGTTGCAAAATTATTTTTAGCTTCCACATTTAGTTTCTTGATTAGCACTATCATCTATTCACCCCCCTCTAGGTGATTTCAACTGTGCAACCGAGGCTATCCTCTGTTTAGTTGAAATCCATCTTCAGGGCACAACTGGGTAGCTTCGCCCAAAGAATAAAACTTTGACTTAGCACTTCGTCCCTTCCCCTTTTTTATTTAATTAATGCTAACTTGTTTCCTGTTGTATTGCAGTGTACTGCGCTCCCCATCCTTTCGTCCTGATGAAGGAGAACAAAAACTTTCCCCTTGATTTTCAAGTTGAAGCTTTGATCATAAGCAGGAGGAACATACTAGAGCAGCTGATGCGCGTTCCAAGAAGAGGCTGACGGTCGCTTATCCGAGATGATCCCCTTCTGGAAGAAGCTGGCGGTCGCTTATCCGAGATGATCCACTTCGGGAAGGGGCTGGTAGTTGCTTATCCGAGATGATCCACTTCGGGAAGGCGAACATCACTAGTAAGGTCTTGGATCCTTCCTTTGCCATTTTGATTATGGAAGATCTAGCTTTCTGGTGGCAGCCAATCCCTTGCCAATTTTGATCAAAGAAGATCCAGCTCCTTAATGCAAAATCTGCCATTAAGCGAAGGATTATGGCATTGTGTAGGAGGACCTTTCGTGTCAAGTTGTTCTGGTGGTCTTGGGACAGCTTATCATCCTAAAAGTAGATAGGACAACTTGTACGCTTTTGGAGCAAAGACCCTATTGTATGAAAGACAATCTTGATGTATTTCAATGTATCTTCCCTTTTAAATCAATAAAATTTTTACTTTTTGCTCATTTACTTTGCTCCTTTTTTTAATTTTGAACTCGGAAAGCAACTGGAATGGACTGGTTTATGTAAGCCTTTTCCTGAGGAGGAATGAAAAGCTCTTAGTGGAGCTAAGCTTTCAGCGAAGCTGAGGATGGATTTCCAGCTAAGTCAGGAACGAGCTTCAAGCAGAGCTAGCACGAAATTTTCGTGAAGCTAAAGATGAGCTCTTAGCAGAGCTAAAGCTCAGCTTTCAGCGAGTTATTCAAGCGTTGCGCGAAGTTAACGCTGAACTCGCAGCGGAACTAGCCCTTGGCGAGGCTAAAGAAAGGCTTCTCGGGGAAGGCGCTTAGGCGCCATTTCAAATTAATTTGAAATAGCCGTCTGCGCTTCTTTTGAGGAGGTGAAGTTAGACAGTTTTATGTCTATAAAAGCCTGATGGGCTGAAAGAGTGTAGGCTGTCTAAAAATCACCAAGACAAGCCACCAAAACACAGGGATCCAAGATCCAGGCGCAAGGCTAAATGTGACAATCAAGACGCGAGAGATAGCCCACGTCTCAGCATCAAGGCGCGTCAGCCCGAAGCCCGCGCCCGCGTCTCAGCATCAAGGCGCGTCAGCCCGAAGCCCGCGTCTCAGCATCAAGGCGCGTCGGCCCGAAGCCCGCGTCTCAGCATCAAGACGCGTTGGCTCGACACCCACGTCTCGGTTGCAACTACCCCGATTATGGCGCCATCCACCGCCCATGTAGCGGGGAAGTTGGCCCTCATCGTGGAGCACTTTTAGGGGGCACGATCACCCCCTAAAAACCCTATAAATAGTCCCGTCACTATTGAAGGGGGGACGTCGACAATTAGGACGAGAATCAAAAGAGAGAATTAACAACAACAACAACAAGAGAGGACGTCGACGATTATCGGGCAAAAGAGAGATCATCAACAGAGAGAGAGCTCGACTCTTCAAGCCAGCTTGCTGCGTACAAGTTGCTCTTCGCCTACCTTCTCTTTTAGAGTTTTGGTAGACGGAGCTGAGTTACTCCCTCTACCGACCGAAGAGAAGATCCCCGACGGTCCGAACAGTCATCCGGTCAACGGAGAACAAGATTCACTCTCCACCGCCACACGAAGAACCCAGCACTAAACAAAGGGGGAATTCAAGATTCAATATTCCCCCTCCCTTGTAACCGGAAGATTAAGCCGGCTGTAATCTTTTCCATCTGATTCCAGGAAACGTTACACCAGCCAACCCTCTCCGTGTCAAACAAGAGATGGCGACCCCGCTGGGGAATACTTTCGTCACTGACGAACAGATCGTGGCGCAGGATGATGTTCTCCGTAAGGGGAAGATGGTCGAAACACTCGTTGTCGAGTTCGACCAGGCGAAGTATGAAGAGTTCCTCTCTTCTGGCTCCAAGAGCCCAAAGACCCGCGTCTGCCGCAGGGTCTCAACTGAGAAGCTACCCGAAGCCCAATCTGAGGCTCTGCCGGGTGCCGATGCCCACTGTGCCAAGACAAGTTCACGCGCCAACGCCTCCCAGAAGGCCCGCGTGACCTCCGGCACTGCTGTTGTGACCAACCGCGTCGCACAGAACACACGCGCCAACGCCTCCCAGAAGGCCCGCGTGGTCCCAGGCACCACTGCTGCTGCGATCAACTGCGTCGCGCAGAATACCCGCGTCAACGTCTCTCAGGAGACCCGCGTGGTGAACACTCTTGGTTCTATAAACCAGGATGTTGTTGGTTTCTCTCCACCTCCTCGACGCAACCGGAATGCTGAGCGTCGACAGAGGAGACGCGCGCGTCAACTCCAAGTCGGAACCGTTGGTTGTCTGACTGGGGGTGGACGCGGCGTACAATCTGATGCCTTGCCCGCACCTCGTCCAGTGCGTGAGATCCGCGTTTGGCGACCCAAACGCGAGACCCCTCAAGTTGAGTCCTCTGAGGACCAACTCATCAAACGCCAGGGTGAAACCTCTGCGTCTTTTCAAACGCAGGAAGTACGCACTCATAGGCGTGGGGCCCAGCAGCCCCCTCTCTCTCAAGCACCTCTGCCTAAACGCATCAGGCAGCAACGCGAGACTCGCGCGCGCGTCATACAGCCGCGTCGTGAGAGCCGCGTCCCTGAAGTCTGCGTCCAGGCTGAACAGCACATGACTGTCTCCCGTCTTCGACGTTGCGAGACCAGTCTCTTTAATCCCCCTCCCACGGATTTGAGGGATTATTTGACAAGGAAAAGAAGTGCCAATCAAGCCACTTCGTCATGCTGCTGTCAGCAACTCATCCATATGCTCTCTGGATGCCATTATGGATCAGGCGTGCACCAGCAGTCCTTAATCAGACAGCTGACCCTGATTCCCCCGTCAGCCAAAAGAAGACGCTCCCACAGGAGGAGAACCTTCTCAGATGTTGAATACCCGGAGCTTACTGCAAACATGACTAGCAGAAGCAAGGGAAAACAACCAATGGTCAACTCAGAGGAATCTGACTCTGAGCCGGAGGGGGTGTATCAACACACTCGCACCCGGACAGGGGCCATTCCCCCAATTGACTATAATGCCTTAGCCCGCGGCATTAGAATGGGTGATTCTCACTCCGCTATAGTGGAGTCGTAGGCTTCAAACTCTTCCGTCGAGAAGGAGGCTTCCGCCTACATGGCAGACACTCCTGAGGAGACGGCCAGGCGTTTAGAACAGACGCAGAAGCACCAGATGGATATAATCGCCTCTCAACAGAGATCCATTGACTCCATCAAGCATATGCTTGAGAAATTGCTTGAAGAAAGAGCGAGACCTCCTCCTAGACGGCCGAAGGGGAAAGGGAGAAAGGGAGGAAGCCCACCCTCCGAATCTTCCGACGAGACACGACGATCTACCTCGGATGTGTCAAGCCCTCGTCGCAGGCAAGAAGCGACCAAGACCAGGAGAAGACTCATGCTAAGAGGATGAGTCAATTGGAACGACGTCTCGAGGCCCTTGCCAATCGCAAGGACCTCCAAGAAGCGGGAGTGGTCCGGCCCTATCCGGCTGAGTGGGACTTAGTTCCATACCCTCCTAAGTTCAAGGCTCCAACCCTCCAAGCATTCGACGGGAAGGGGTCACCCAACCAGCACATCTACTACTTCAAATCCCAGACCGGGAATGTGGTAGATAATGACGCCATCCTGGCGCGACTGTTCATCGGCACCCTGAAAGGGTTGGCTTTTGAGTGGTTTATGAAGCTCCCGGAGGGTTCTATCAAGAACTGGGGGGATCTAGAGAAGCTGTTCTTGACACGCTTCTTCGAAGACGACTCCGAAGTCACAATGCCCACCCTTTTAGCTACCAAACAGTGGAGAGGGGAGTCCGTCAAATCTTTCGTGGAAAGATTTCGGAACACGGCACTCCGGTGCCCAAGCGGTATGACCCAGGCCACCCTGGTGGAAACATGCTGCCACAATCTCCAAACCTCACTCCTTGCTCAAATAGGAGTTGCTGAAAGCCGCACCTGGAAGCAGTTAGTCCAACAGGGTGAACAGGCTGAGGAGATTGTTGCCCGTGTTAAGGCAGAGGAAGGCAAGCTGCGGCCGGAAAGGTCGACAAGGCGTGCACCGGCACCAGACACCTCCCTCCAGACGAAGCGGAAGGATAATTTGGCGACGGAGACGAAATCTCCCACCAAACCTCAAACAGGCAGGGCGAGTGGCTCTTCAAGCCAGCCACGCCCCAACAAGCAGTATTCCTTCAAGGAGGAACACGTCGATTCGCTCTTCAAGCTACTCAACAAGAGCAATCGACTGAAACTCCCTGAAATTAGACGCCCGGAGGAAGTCGGCAAGACCGACAATCCCAACTACTGCATGTACCACAGGATGTTGGGACATCCTACCAAAAGCTGCTACGTCTTCAAGGACATTCTTCAGGCTCTGATTGACGCGGAGGTGCTCAAGCTCCGACCAGAGCAGAAGAAGGTCACGGCCAATGTAACGTCGGTTCTCCAGTTCGGGAGACAACCTCCAACGCCTGCGGGGGTAACTCCTATTCCAAGGGGAGAATTAAGAGTGGTCAACACAGACCCTCACCAGCAGCAGGAGAAGGGCTTGGTAGCCGTCCCTACACCTCAGGGGGAAACCATGTGGGTCCACCCTGACCTCGTCGATGAACAACAATGGACTACTGTAACCAACAGGAAGTCCAAAGGCAAGGCAAAAGCTTCGTCCTGCCATGTGGTATGTGCTTCCTCCCGAGAAGCAGAGGATGATGTTCCCTCGCTGACTGATTCAGAAGAGGAAACAATAGTCCTGGCCGCAGAGCCCAGCCAACCGATGGCGGGGACCCGTTCAGGACAGGCATACTTGAAGCAGTACGGCGAGACGGCAGCGGCTTCTCCGCAACCAGTCGTAGAATCAGCCAAGCCCTCCGCAAAGCCACCTGTGGCAAAGCAGAAGGAGACTCGGTTCTCTCGAGCCCTTCCAAAAGGTGCAGCGGAAGGATCCTCGACACCTTACCACTTTGATGTCTTGGCTCAACTAGCCAACATCCCGGCACGCATCACCTTGTATGAACTCCTGAGGCTATCAAAGTCAACCAGAGAGGCTCTGCAAGAAGCTCTGGCGAATGCTGAGGCCTTCGTGACCCAGGTGCCGAAGGAGGAAGATGTAGAGGACTGCCTCCACACTTCCCAGAATGCCCCCTGCATCACCTTCACGGCAGATGATATGCAGGTGAAAGGGAAACACGATCGACCCCTGTACTTCACAGGTTACATCGGATCATCTGAGGTGAACCGCATTCAGGTAGATCCAGGGTCCGCATTGAGCATTATGCCCCGCCGAGTCATGCAACACCTCGGCATCCCTACTCACCGTCTGAGCCCTACACAGACGACCATCTACGGGTTCAATGCCAACGGCACCCGTCCAATGGGGAAGATCAAGCTCAAGTGCCAGATTGGGAGCCTCAAGTCGGAGGTGACATGCTATGTCATCGACGCCGACACTTCCTACAATCTGCTGCTAGGACGACCATGGATCCACCGCAACTCCATCGTTCCCTCCACTCTTCACCAAGTCATGAAATACATTGACGCGAGTGGGAAGGTGCAAACGTTGGTTGCCGAAAGGTATCCGTTCAAGGGAGTCGAGAATTATTTCACGGATTCCCTTTTATATCAGGATCCGGTGGACGAAACCCCGCAACTGGAGGCGCCAGACTCTGGTAATGAGGCTGACACTGAGCCCGAGCAAGAAAAGTGCCTGTGGGAGTTAAAACCACTTGTAAAGAGCACTAATAAGCTCGATGTTGATAATACCACCGACGATGCAGGCGGTTGGTATATTAATGAGAATCTAGACTTTGAATATTTTTCTGCGTGTGCATCCGATTCAATACCGTCGGATACTACTACCGACGTAGACGATGACATCTGGTCGGCAATGGATGCTTTGACATCATTGCATGTACCAGTAAAATCATCTTTCGGGACATACCAGGATAATGGCGATGCGCAGGAGTCTATATTCTTGGTTCCGGCAAGACGAAAAGGCCAAAGACCAATACTTTTTGGGCGAATCTCGTCTGAACCAATGCCCCGCGAAGAATCGGAAAGCGAGGAGGAATCCCCTCAGCTCGACCATTATGAATCGAAAGCACTCAGAATGATGAAGCAAATGGGGTACGATATAACCAACAAGCCCGGGTTGAACTTCGGCAAAGGAAGGAGGACGCTACTTCGATCCTTTGTGCCAAAAGGGAAGGCCCCCGATTATTATCATCGGACGCGCAGGGGGTTGGGCTATGTATCAACTTTTGTCCCATCAGCCTCTGATTCTCAAGAATCGTCGAGCAACGATTGCTCTTCAGACACGTCATCATGGGAGTCAGATGTCAGTGTCGGCAACATCTTCAAAGGGCTTTCAGTAAACATGGTTTCAACAGGCCATCTGGAAGATGAAGTTGAAGAAATGATCCAACCTGATACAGATCCTTGGATCAAACATTTGAATGCTCTTTGGGATATCCGCTTTGAACAGCGTGAGCCACCCACAGATGACAAGGTTGTTCAGATCAACCTAGGAGATGAGACCAACCCCAAGCCCATCTTCATAAGTGACGGCCTGTCGCCTCCAGAGAAGAAGGATCTAATATCTCTTGTACAAGAGTATATAGATGTCTTCGCCTGGAATTATGAGGACATGCCTGGACTTGATCCTCAAGTGGCTATGCATCGCCTCAACATCAATCCGGACATGAAGCCTGTTAAACAACAGCAGCGACGGTTCCGTCCAGAGATAATGGAGGCAATTCAATCAGAAGTCAGAAAGCTCATCGATTCTGGCTTCATCCGGGAAGAACAACATCCCGACTGGGTAGCCAACATCGTCCCCGTCGCCAAGAAGAATGGGAAGATCCGGATCTGCATCGACTTCCGTGATCTAAACGAGGCCTGCCCCAAAGACGAATTCCCATTGCCAATCACAGATGTCATGATTGACAATACTTGTGGATTCGAGCGAATGTCCTTTATGGACGGGTTCTCAGGATACAATCAAATCAAGATGTATCCCGATGACGAAAAGCATACCTCCTTCAGGACTCCTCTAGGGGTATATTGTTACACCGTCATGCCCTTCGGACTGAAAAATGCAGGGGCAACATACCAAAGGGTCATGAACGCCATTTTCCATCAGCAAATGCGGAAAACGGTGGAATGCTATGTCGATGACATCGCGGTGAAGAGTCGCACTAAAGGTGATCACATAGCAGACCTGAAGGTGGTCTTCGACATCATGCGGGCTCATCAATTGAAGATGAACCCCACCAAATCCTTCCTGGGGGTAGCCAGTGGCAAATTCCTAGGATTTGTTGTGACTTCCACAGGAATCTATTTGGATCCAGAGAAAGTCCGCGCTATCCAAGAGATGCAACCCCCAGAAGCCTCAAGGAGCTCAGGGGATTACAAGGACGATTGGCGTACATCCGCAGGTTCATATCAAACCTTTCCGGGAGATGCCAACCCTTCGCCAAGCTGATGAAAAAGGGTGTTTCATTCATTTGGGACGACGCTTGTCAAAAAGCATTTGAGGAGATCAAACACTACCTCACCCAACCACCAGTCCTTGCAGCTCCGGTGTCCGAAAAGCCTTTCCTGGTGTACGTCCGAGCAATGGATCATTCCTTGGGAGCTCTACTAGCTCAGAATGATGAACAAGGACGAGAACAGGCAATCTACTATCTGAGTAGAACAATGATCGGAGCCGAACATCGGTACAACCCGATCGAGAAGGAATGTTTGGCACTAGTGTTCGCCATTCAGAAAATGCGACACTATCTGGTAGGCCAGACTATAAATGTCATATCAAAAGTCAACCCTCTGAGGTTACTTATGACAAAGCCTTCTTCACTAAATGGCCGGCTGGCAAAATGGGCCATATTGCTATCACAATATGAGATGCATTTTCTGCCACAAAAGGCTATTAAGGGGCAAGCGGTGGCGGACTTCTTAGCTGAACACCCAGATCCAGGGCAGCCAAACTCTATGAGGATCTCCCAGACGAGGCCGCCGAAGTCTGCCTGACTCAGACGTTGTTCGAAAGTCAAGTATGGCAACTTTTCTTCGACGGTGCATCAAGGACAAGCCCAAAGGGACACGTAGTGGCGGGGGTAGGAGTAGTACTTGTCTCCCCACAAAATTATGTGATCCCCCGAGCTGTCTCGTTAACGGAGCCTTGTTCCAACAATGTGGCGGAATACAACGTTCTTTTGATTGGGATGCAATTCGCCGATGAGATTGGCGTTAAAAATCTCGAGGCTTACGGTGACTCTAAACTCATCGTTAGCCAAGTTCGCGGAGAGTACGAGGCCAGACATGAAGATCTAGTACCCTACTACAACGCGACAATTCACATGGCCGAAAGGTTTTCAAACTTTTACATCGACCATGTACCGCGCAGGCAAAATGCACATGCGGATGCACTCGCATCCCTCGCTGCTTCCTTAGCTCTTCCAGCTGGAGCAATGGAGAAAGTATTCGTCTATAGCCACGACCTATACTGTCCAAAAATTCCCCTCGGAGACTACCCGGGGTCAGCGGAAGATCATCGCGGTAAAGAAACACTTGAAGTGTCGACCGCTTCAGGGCTTAAAGACTGGCGATTCCCCTACATTGATTTTGTCTTATACGGCATTCTGCCCGAAGACACCAAGGAGGCGGCCGCCATTCGAAGGAAAGCCCCCAAATTCTACTATAATGCGATTTCGCGAACATTGTATCGTCGATCGCATGACGGGATCCTGCTCCGATGCCTCTCATCAAAAGAAGCCCAAGGAGTATTGAAAGAAGCCCACGATGGTACTTGTGGAGCTCATCAACCTGGCCCGAAATTGGCACATTGACTCCAAAGGATGGGTTACTATTGGCCCAAGATGATTGCCGATGCTGTCGCTTATGCTAAGAGATGTTACGCCTGCCAAATACACGGCGATTTCATCCATCAAGCACCAGGGTACCTCCACTCAACGACCTCTACTTGGCCGTTTGAAATGTGGGGGATGGACGTGGTTGGCCCTATCAGCCCACCATCATCGAAAGGACATCGGTTCATTCTAGCGATAACCGATTACTTCTCAAAGTGGGCCGAAGCTATCCCTTTGAAAGAGGTGAAATCTTCTAACGTGATCAAGTTCGTGAAACATCACGTTATTTACCGCTTCGGTGTGCCTCGGCGTATCATCCATGACAATGGACCCCAGTTCATCAGCCAGGCTTTCCAGAGATTCTGCGCGAAGTTCAGAATCCAGAGTGTGTCCTCAACGGCATACTATCCTGCTGCTAACGGTCTTGCAGAAGCCTTCAACAAGACTATTGGTAAGCTTCTCAAAAAGTTCGTCTCGAAAAGTCAACGAGACTGGGACGACAAGCTGGGTGAATGCTTATGGGCCTACCGCACAACGGTGCGAACCCCAACTAAAGCCACGCCATTTTCCTTGGTATACGGATGCGAAGCCGTCCTTCCATTGGAAATACAAATTCCCTCTCTACGCGTCGCCTTGACAGCGGAAATGACAACTGAGGAGAAGCATCAGCAGCGACTCCAGGAGTTGGAAGCCTTGGACGACAAGCGTTTGCAGGCCCAACAACAAATCGAGCTTTACCAAGCTCGTATCACCAGAGCCTTCAACAAGAAAGTCAAAGCGCGAACTTTCAAGAAAGGCGACCTTGTCTTAGCTGTCCGAAGACCCATGGTCATGACGCACAAGACAAAAGGAAAATTTCAGCCCAAATGGGAAGGACCGTTTGTAGTAGAGTCAGTCTACTCAAATGGGTCATATCGCCTCATAACTTCAAATGGCGATACACTCATGATGCCGATCAATGGCAAATTCTTGAAGAAGTACTATCCTTAATAGTACTCTTCCTCCGATCAAGTTAAAAGTACACCTCTGATCAAACATCCGACGCCTCCGATGGCTAAGGATAGAGGAAAATGTTGGCCTTTAAGCCCGACATAAATCCTCGACAACTCATCATGCTGAGGGGAATAGCATGACTAGCCCAGCTCAAACGGTAGTTGGTAAAGGCATGTCAAACCCGTTGACAGCTGAGGATTTGCTAAAAATCCTAAGGGACACGTTCCCATTTGATCCGACGCCCTCGACGGCTAAGGATAGAGGAAAATGTTGGCCTTTAAGCCCGACATAAGTCCTCGACAACTCATCATGCTGAGGGGAATAGCATGACTAGCCCAGCTCAAACGGTAGTTGGTAAAGGCATGCCAAACCCGTTGATAGCTGAGGGTTTGCTAAAAATCCTAAGGGACACGTTCCCATTTGATCCGACGCCCTCGACGGCTAAGGATAGAGGAAAATGTTGGCTTTTAAGCCCAACATAAGTCCTCGACAACTCATCATGCTGAGGGGAATAGCATGGCTAGCCCAACTCAAACGGTAGTTGGTAAAGGCATATCAAATCCGTTGATAGCTGAGGGTTTGCTAAAAATCCTAAGTGGACTCGAGTCCACTCTTTCCTCCAAAATCCCTTACCAATTCTCATCCATAGAATGGTAGGACCACAAAGTGCAATCATTACTACGTTAACACTATACCTCTGGTAATGAATACCCTTTGTCGGGTATAAACTTTGCTTGTTAACTCTGCATAGAGTAACAAACTCTCAAATTTGCCAAGTTAACACTATACCTCTGGCATTTCAAATTCCACTTGTCAATTCCCATCAATAGAATGACAGGTCCTCAAATTGCTCTTATCACGAGCCAATTCTTGTCAAGTTAACATTACACCTCTGACAAACTACTGTTAAGTTAAACATTACACCTCTAAGCAGTACATCGAGTGCCTGTCAAGTTAATATCACACCTCTGATAGTCACCTTTCTTCAGACTTCCGTATCGAAGCTGAAATGGACGATGCCAAGTTAACACTACACTTCTAGCATCCGAGTCATCGCTAAGTTCAACAATACACCTATGGCCATGACCGTTCCTCGACTTCCTCGTCTAAGTCGAGATGACCAATGCTAAGTTCAACATCACACCTCTAGCATTACCTCACTGTTAAGTTAAAATTACACCTATGACAGTGACATTCTGAGTTAAGTTAATATCACACCTCTGACTCACATCCTTGTCAAGTTAACACCACACTTCTGACAAGACTATCTCCAACCCGTTAAGTTAATATCACACCTCTAACGGTAAAAGCTTTACTAGATTCCTCGCGGGTCTAGTTTCACTTGTTATTCTCTTCAACAGAATAACAGGTCCACCTAAAGACATTGTTAGGTTAACATTACACCACTGACAATGTTTTATCAATTCCCCAGCTGACCTTGAATCAAGTCAATCCTAGACACTTGACAAAAGTTCACCTTCTCTGGGAGTACGCATTCCCCCTGTCACTTTCTTTTATAAAGTGGCGGGTCCACCAAAATCATTCTTTTGCTTCTAAAACAAAACATTCAAGACAACAGAAAGAGGCAAAAAGAAAAGTGTCACTTTTATTCATATCCAAACACATGAAAGTGATACAAAACGCTCTCTTATACAATAAGATTGAGTGTTACAATTAAGGAGTACAAAGAAGTCCCTCTCTCTCTTTGAGGCCGTACTCACTCCTTGAATCCGCATCTGATCCTGAGTGCATGATGTCTGGAGAAGTGCCGAATTGTGGCGACTGTTGGAACCGATTGCACTTTGATGCACGACCCAACTTCGAAAGCGCCCTAGCTGACTAAGCCAGGAGCAATGGTGTTCTTGAGGTCCGGCGGCAACAGAAGAGCCTGCAACCCTTCGTTCAAGAGTTGATCTTTCCCCCGCAGGCCATCCGAAGGACATGGACTGTCCTTGATGTTACTTCTGGGATGGGAGAGGAAGAGGATCCTCTCCGCCACCGCAACCGCCGGAACCTCCTCGCCGTCATACTTGACCTGACCATCTCTTGCCATCAGGCAAGAGTGGTGCAGGAGATCTGAAGAGACCTTGGCGAGATTTGGGTCCTCGTCAGAGATATAATTTACTCTCTTACAAACGACGAGGACCATAATTTACTCTCTTACAAACGAACATTGAGCAAGCTCGCCGGTTGAAGCACTCTTCCAGGAGACCAGCGAACCTGCAAAGAACAAATAAGAGAATCAAAAAATCTGGAACTTAGTATACTTTAAAAACTAAGTAACAGACGCGGCAGTCATTGAAGACTTCAGACGCGGAAATGATCTGCACAGTCAAACCACCGCGTCAGCAGAAACAGACGCGAGTTAAAACTGTGCCACTCAGGATTCAAACGCGGTCTCAGTTTGCACCCGCGTCTAATGTACTAGACGCGAAAAACTTCAAACGCCGAAAATTGCCATCTCTCTGTTGGGTGAACAGGAGTTGCAAGATTCAGGTCTGAAACGCGCCAAGGCAATAGCCATGAGCAAAGCCAGCGTCAAGAGCCCGCGTTCAGAAAAGTTCAAGTCACCAGCACAAATTCCAGAATAGGAATGCACCAGAATTTCATTCGGATGCCTATGCCAAAATACAGGCTATGGACATCATCGGGGTGACATACCAGCAGAAACCTCTGTCCAGAGTTGACCTCTTTTTGCATCCAAACGCGGGTGCGCAGGATGACATGAGAGAGGATTCCTTCTGAAGAGACCAAACAGAGGCATAAGAGCTCTGGGTCATCTTCATCCATGGGGTCACCTTCATCCATGAAGACGGTTCTCTGAAAGATAATTCAAGGCGAGACTTCTCTCGGAGCAAAACAAATGAAAACAGTCTAAGTTGGATTGTTAAGAGGAAGAGGGTGCACTCTATTTATAGGCGGTCCCTAATAACTGTCATTAATGGGTATCAATCGGAACCGTCGCGCACAACTGTCAAAGCCCAATCAAAAACGGACGCGTGGAGTGCTGCTTTGGAAACCGTCGAAATGCGCCGGTTTTTTCAACCGCCAGCGTCGGTTCTGCATGCAAGAGCATTAACGCCTGAACCCAATAAGAGGCTGACGTGTGGATAACTGTCTTGGGAAGCAACGGATGACCCGGAACCCCAATCGACGGTGAAGACTTGACTTTCAAAGATCTCTTAAAAATCTTTTAAAGTCATGCTGCATTGAACGCAGATGGGAAAGTCGCTCGAGGCTGCGTATCCCGTGTCTGATCGATCCGCGTCTTTCTTAGCAACCGCGTTTCACTCTGTGATTGACGCTGCGTCTCACTCCATAGACTGACGACCGCGTCTCACTTTATGGATCAATGCTGCGTCTCATCAAGAAGACCGCGTTTCGCTCTGTGATTGACGCTGCGTCTCACTCCATGGACTGACGACCGCGTCTCACTTTATGGATCAATGCTGCGTCTCATCAAGAAGACCGCGTTTCGCTCTGTGATTGACGCTGCGTCTCACTCCATGGACTGACGACCGCGTCTCACTTTATAGATCAAAGCTGCGTCTCATCAAGAAGACCGCGTTTCACTCTGTGATTGACGCTGCGTCTCATCAAGGGACTTAGTAAATCTAAGTTCCTGTGGACTGACGACCGCGTCTCACTTTATGGATCAATGTCGCGTCTCATTAAGAAGACTCAGAGTAAAGGCCGCGTTTCATCAACAGAACTTAGTCTTACCTAGGTGCCAGTTACCAAGGAGTTGGATTCGCCTACAGCTGAGCAAAGAAGATGGAGCAAAATTTTTCAAACTTTTATTATAAACAGTAAAAGTGGATACAAACACTCTAAACAGAGTGTCCTCTTCTTTACAAAAAAAAGGGAAAAGAAAAGAAGGCTAAATGTCCTGGTTCGCCAAGGTACGGATTTGTTCCCTAAGGCGGTGAATCTCGTGTTGGCGCGTCCTTTCAGCTTCCATAATAGCCCGGTCCCGCAGCTCCTCTTCGGATAAGAAATTTCTTGCGGCCAGCTGCGCTCGCAGAGATTCCACCCTCGAAGAATATAGAGACAGACTCTCTTCAGCTCGCGCCCTAGCAGCTTGTTGCTCCTCTAGCTGCTTCTTGATGATAGCAAGCTTTTCCTCATTGAGCGCAAGCACCACTTCTGCCTTGGCAATGGTGTCCCGAGCCCTGATGATGACTTGCTCTGTGCTCTGCATGACAAGCTCGGATTCCCTTGAATCGCCAGCTAGTTTCTGACATTCAGCCTGGGAATATTCGAGATTGCGGATCTCTGCAGCGATTTGTGCTTCCGCTTCCTGTCGCTCTCGTTCTTGAGCAGCTAGGAGCCTAGTCAGGGTGGCCTGGGCCTCACTAAAAGAGCCAGCATCTTCCAAAGACTCCAGCTCCTGCAGGTAGTCTCTCAGTTGCTCTACCACCCGTAGACACGCCTTGGCAAGTGAAGGGCCTCCAGGTAATTCGACGTTCACGACCAGATTTTTAAGAAGCGTCTGGGCAAATTGGAACGAGCTGTTTCCACGTAAGATGAGATCAATACATGATCCCATCGAAGCGAAGAATTGCTGCACCATCTGACGTGCCAGTTCCCCCATGTCTTCACCACCTAGGAAGCTTCCCGACCCCTTTTCTGTCACAGAATAGGGGATATAAGGCGGATCTTCTCGCACAAGAGTCGTGCTGGCCGACGAGACAGCAAGAGCTGGACCGGCCGCTGACGCTTCCGGAGGTACTACCTCTGCAGGAGCCTCCACGACCAATGAGAGAGTAGTAAGCACGACCTCCTCAGAAACCTCCACCGAGACCTGAGCTGTATGGCCTTCTGGAAGGGTGCCAACCATCGGACCCTCCACCTGAACCCCCTCGGTCCTCTCTGCAAGTTATCGCGATGTTAGCCACAATGATAGAAGAGCTAAACATTTAAAGCATCAGAGCTGCCTTACCAGGTTGGAGGTCCGGAGACGTCAAATCCTGCGGAGCGGAAGTCTCCTCGGCTTCAGCAGTAACCTCCTCGCCTGGCAGAGTGAGAGCCTCCTCAGCCTCAGTGGTTACTTCCTCTTCTGGCAGAGTTGAAGGCTCCCCAGTTTCAACGGCTGCCCCCTTTGAGGGTATCTCAGCAGCCGAGACCTCAATCCCCTCGGCCGGGTCAACTCTTTCACCATCTCCTCGATACGCGAGGAGGTTGTAGCCTCAGCATCTTCGGTTGGCCCTGCAGCATAAAAGAAGAATGTTAGAACATCCTCTTCAATATGCAAAGAGAAAATTAGACAGAAGATGGAAAGAATACCTTCAGTAGGGATAATCGCCAGCGATGGTGCAGTCGATGGCTCACCCTCATGTATTTCCTCCTCCGAGATGTGGAAGAATTTGCTCTGATCAGGAAGAGCGGGTTCATCACCATAGTCGGTCTCGTCTTCGAAGTCGCTTTCCCCCGATAACGAAGAAGACGACAGCGCAACGCGAGGAAGCTCCGCAACAGGAGCCTTACCTCCAATCACCCCAGTGGTAGGACTAGGGTCGACTGCCCTAAGACTGGAAATGAAGATACTAGGAGACCCCGGCTGCTGTGCCTCGACTCTCCCATCATGAGCAGAAGAAGGCTCGGGTTGAACTGAGAGGCCTGCAATCTCAACGTCCCCTCCAGTCATTATGTCAACCTCCAGTGACTCGTCATCTTCGGCGGCGGTGGACTCTTCAACAAGCTCCCCTTCCTCCACGGTCTTGCTGCGCGACCTAGGAGCACGGACTAGGGTGGGGAAATCTTCATCCTCCGACGGTTCCTCAACCCTAACAGGGACGTCTTCAGGAGGAGCCTCAACTCCGGTAGAGATGTCTCCGGATTGAGAGACTTCAGCCGTTAAGTCCCTCCGAGCCTTCTTTGGGGCAGGCTCAACAATAGAAGCAGAGCGTCGATGACGCTTGCTCGCCAACTGCTTAGACCTCCTGGCCCGCGGCTCCTCCCTCGTGGCTGGTGGCTCCGTCCTTGTCGCTGGTGGCTCTGCCCTTGCCGGTCGCGGCTCCGCCCTCACTGCTGGGGGCTCCCTCCTCGATCTTCGCCCGACCTCCTTTTGGGCCTTCAGGTACTGTTCTACGAGCTTCGTCGGTTTACTAGAATCAGTCCTGGCCTCGAGACTTGCATTGATGCTCTCAATGCATGAAGACGCCGGGAAAAAGTCTGGCGTTTGGATGGCTTGAGAGTACCAAGTACAGAAGCTGAAACTCGTACGGCACTTGGGCCCTCGAGAGGTAGACGGAAAGATACTCCCGTCCCTCCAGCCACACTATAGTACCAGGCCCGAGCACCCTCGAACAGGTTCCCTTCGAAGGCGAGTCTAGCATTGGGGTTCCCGACATAGAGCTGATCATAGCCGAACTGTCGAGCGAAGCGACTCGGCATGTACGGCTCAATGGTACATGACGTCCCTTGCCGGAAAAGCACATATCCGGGCCGGATATTTAGCAACCACCAGAAGGCTCCCGCGGATAACCTCGTGAAGTCATCTGGGCCAACAGAATCAACAAGTAGATCCCCGAAAGATGCATCAGGGATCTGGAGGAGGCAGCGATTGAGCTGGTAGTTGGCAGGGTCTGAAAGGCACTTCCGGACGTAATATATGTAAGGATCACGCCATTTTGAACCCTCCAACCGCTGTACGAAAGGGACAGAATTCTCCCTCCAACGCGCTGCCGTCATCAAAGAAGGGCAATGCATCACGTACCAAGCAATAAGGTACGTGTAAGGCAGCTCGACACGAGGGTTAGGACGCTTCACCGTCGGACTCCCCTCTGAGTCAACATACGGCTTTCCCTCGGAATCTGCAGTTTTTGGTGGCTCGCAGAAACTCTTAGTGAGCGCCCGCAGCCCGCTCTGAATACCAGCCGCCACGGCCGGGAGAAGGGCTATGGGGTTCCCATGAGCCAGGAGCACCGCCGGGTACACCACGTCAGCAACAATGACTTCATGCGGCAGTGTGGGCACCACACAGCGCTTCAGCCACAGCATCAGAAAGCCCGCCAACAGCGCCCGATCGGAGATAGGAGTCCGGGCTTGATGGTGAAAGCTTTCAAAAACCAAGTCAGGGTCGAAACCGTCCTCGTTCGACTCCGTGGTGTAGAAGCTGTTCGGAGCCTGGTCGATCCTGTCTTCAATCTCCCTGTCAGAGCTGGGATCCAATCGGGTTATCCGATGGTCTTTGGTGTTGACATTATTGAACAAGTAACTGGCCCAAGACAGTTGCTTGACTCCCTGCGACCGCCATTTGGTTATCTGGCCGCAAATGTGGAAGTGACATAGCACTTCCCAGTAGGTCTCATATATGAGGGGAAACTCCTCCTTCACATAGCGAAGCTCCACAGCGGTCGGGACATATTCCTCATAGGGAATATCCCCTGTCGACAGCCCCGAGACCTCGTGCAGCTCGTGCAGAGCAAGGCCCATCTCTCCGACCGGAGTGAAGAACGTCCCCGTCGAAGGATTATAACGCTCTAGAATCCCGAAGAAGTTCTGAGAGCTTTGAGGGATCCCCCACTGCACGGCCCTGACTGCCGAGTACAGTTCCACGCGCTTTAGCAGGCCCCCGAGCTCGGTAAGGACAAAGCCGACCATCCTGCCCCACCAATAGTTCTCCGTGGAACGGACCCACCCCGGCGCACGGAACCCAACCGGGTAGTCACCCTCCGCCTCCATGAAGGCGTTGAGGAAGGTAGTGCCAAGTTGTGGTATCTCCCCAGCTGGAACCTCAGTCCTGCGCGACCCAGGGAAAAGGCCGATAACTGACCTGTCATGGCTATCATGACGGTATACTTTGTGGGAGCCCAAATCACCAAGAGTGACCTCGGGAACATATCGAGCAAGGTCCCATTCCATCTTCCGAGGGACGGACATATGCTGGAAGTAGGACAGCGGGAACATCCTCTCCATGTCTGGAAGAAAGAATCTTCCACCCTTTATTTGACGGAGCCATTTGTAAGTCCCGTCATATACGCTATGGCCGCCATCGTGGATACGATCTCCGAAGAAGAAGGCAGGCTTCTCCAGCTTGATGCCAGCATCTGTTGCGAATGCTGCATCAGTCATAAACACCCGAAGAGTTCTCATGTCAACATTTGAGAGCCTCTCTCTGCGATCCGGTGATTTGTCAGCAGTCACAGGAACAGTCCTTTGCAATACAAAAGTCAAATCCCGGTCAGCACCACCTACATGACCAAAGTGGCACTTCTTGGCGAGTGAAGTAGCAGGGCGTGGCGCTGCAAAAAGAAAAGGACACTTAGTTAGATACTCTATCAAAAGCATAGGAAAAAAAAAATGCTAAGTGTTCATAATCCGAACGCAGAAGAGACTGGATACAGGAGTTATAAAATCCGCGTCCAGACCTGCGCATCAACGCAGAAGAGACACTGGACGCAGGAGTTATAAAATCCGCGTCCAGACCTGCGCATCCACGCAGAAGAGGCACTGGACGCAGGAATTATCAAATCCGCGTCCAGACCTATGGGATCGGCGTCTCCACAACATTCTCCTTGATGTCACTTCTGGGGTGCGAAAAGAAGGGAGTTATCCACCTTAACCTTTCCACTACCATAATCGCCAGAAGTTAAGGAGGGTAACCCCCTTCCTTTCACATCCCCAGATGTCGAAGTACTTGGACTCGGGTGCCAGATTCATCAAAATCAGCAGCTGATGAAACAGAACGCAAGGATCAAATCCGCGTTCTGTAAACTAAGTCCGCGTCTGAACCCTTCACAAATAGAAAATATTCTAAGTGAAGAATCTGAAGCGCAGGACTCAAGCGCGCGAGGGTCCAAACCCGCGCCTCGGTTATCATCCCAAAGACTGCGTCTGGGAATCAAACACGATTTGAAAATCACGTGTTAAGGGTTCTTAAAAGTTCTTTGAACGGCGAAACTTCCGCCTAAGAGGCCTTTACCTTGGAGACCTGGGAGAACGACGCCCTGTGCAGAGGAGGAGCCGCCCCTCTGGGCCTCGGCGACGGTCGCCTTTGAGGACGATGCAGTTGGCTTAGTCTTGGGTGCCATTGATGTTCAGAAATCCGAGCAAGGAGATGAACAAGTTCGAAGATGAACAGAGAAGGAAATTCTTTTTTCTCAGCGAGTGCGTTCGGAGAAGAAGATGCATCTCTCCAACTGTTGCCTTTTATAGGCACAGGGATTCGCGAAGATACGCGGCGCGTGGCCCGGTAGACGCTGCAGCGAGTCGCCGCTTGACGCGTGTAACCAAATCATTTCTGAACGGAGAAGATCATGCGTCGCAACCCCGCCACGAGTCAGCAGTCGACACGTGGAGCAGTTCATTTAATGAACCAGGAAATCCGCGCGCCAAAAGGCGAAATTTCGCCGGTTCCCTAGGCCAGCTGGCGGCGTAATCATGACATGGCACAGAATTCGCGCCCAAAGAACGCACCTCCTCGATGGACATGCCACGTCAGCCTCTCCATGAATGCATTTGGAAGGTCGCGTCTCTCTAAGAAATTCGCGTCCTTCCAGTCTGGCCAAATATCGCGTCTGCCTTCTGAAGATCAGTCGCGTCTCCATTGCCAAAGGACGCAATTACAGAAATCGCGCCTTTACAGCAGTACCATCTCTGCTTTTTGAAAAAGAACCTGCGTTTGGCCTCCTGCTTCTGCAAAATCAGTTCAACAGTACACTGACGCAAGCAGACGACCAACCACTCCTGGCTTAAAGCGCGCCAATGACAGACTAAAAGCAATCGGGGAGGTTTAGACTGTGCATCTAAACACTCAACATGATCAACTCTGGGGGCTTCAAAGAGTTCAACAGTACACTCACGAAGACCAACTCCAGATAAGATTAAACCCGGAGCATCAACAGTCTAGTCATGAAGGCGAACTCAGCTAGAGTCCAAAGTATTTCGAAATCCGTCCCAGTTAACTGCGGAATGTCGAAAACTTTGGAGGGGGTTCTGTAGGCTGTCTAAAAATCACCAAGACAAGCCACCAAAACACAGAGATCCAAGATCCAGGCGCAAGGCTAAATGTGACAATCAAGACGCGAGAGATAGCCCGCGTCTCAGCATCAAGGCGCGTCAGCCCGAAGCCCGCCCCGCGTCTCAGCATCAAGGCGCGTCAGCCCGAAGCCCGCGTCTCAGCATCAAGGCGCGTCGGCCCGAAGCCCGCGTCTCAGCATCAAGGCGCGTCGGCCCGAAGCCCGCGTCTCAGCATCAAGACGCGTCGGCTCGACACCCACGTCTCGGTTGCAACTACCCCGATTATGGCGCCATCCACCGCCCATGTAGCGGGGAAGTTGGCCCTCATCGTGGAGCACTTTTAGGGGGCACGATCACCCCCTAAAAACCCTATAAATAGTCCCGTCACTATTGAAGGAGGGTCGACAATTAGGACGACAATCAAAAGAGAGAATTAACAACAACAACAAGAGAGGACGTCGACGATTATCGGGCAAAAGAGAGATCATCAACAGAGAGAGAGAAAACTCTTCAGCGAGCTTACTGAGTACTAGCCGCTCTTCGCCTACCTCCTCTTTTAGAGTTTTGGTAGACGGAGCTGAGTTACTCCCTCTACCGACCGAAGAGAAGATCCCCGACGGTCCGAACAGTCATCCGGTCAACGGAGAACAAGATTCACTCTCCACCGCCACACGAAGAACCCAGCACTAAACAAAGGGGGAATTCAAGATTCAATATTCCCCCTCCCTTGTAACCGGAAGATTAAGCCGGCTGTAATCTTTTCCATCTGATTCCAGGAAACGTTACGCCAGCCAACCCTCTCCGTGTCAAACAAAGGGAAGATTACCTTCTCTTAAAATCAAATTTTTAGAGAGCAAAACTCCCTCTCTCTTTCTTCTTCTCCTCAGCCGGATTTTCAGAACTTCACAGTTCTTCATGGCTCCCAAATGACGAGCAGGCAAAGAGGTAGCGACCTCTGCTGCGGAGGCGCCCTCTCCTCCTCCGGTCAATGAACGCCCCTTTGTGAAAATCACCTAGAGGGGGGTGAATAGGTGATGATGCTAATCTATTGAACTAAATGCGGAATTTAAAAACTAATTGCAATTACAACAATTGATGCACAAACAAGCTAGCCAAGCAAATATATATGAATGATAATTGTGAAATAATGCGAGGCACAATATAGAGAGAGAGAGTAAGAGTCAAGGGATCAAGCGCAAACAATAAGATATGTTTCGAGGTTCGAGCATCCAGCTCTACATCCCTGCCTTCACCCAGAAGGATTTCGAATCCACTAGCTTGTCCACAAAGGACTCCCACACAGGGAACCTCCATCGAGGATTTGGGGCAATACAATCACAAGGAGTACCCAACTCCTCTCCTTACAAACACAACCTCCTCCTTGGGCACAACACCAAGCCAACAAACAATCACCTCACAACTTGAGGGATTAGCACAAAGCTTACACAAGGATCACCTCACACCTTGAGGGATACAACCCAATAGCACAACCACCTCAACACAATGAGGGAAAGGCACAAAGCCAAGCTAAGATAGGGTTTACAACTTGGTGATCAAAAGACCACAAACAATCTCTTTTCCCACACAAAGATCCTATAGAATAAGATAGTAGATGTAGCTCAAGTGTGGAGAAAACCAAAGGAATGGAAATCAAAAACTCAAAGAAAATCCTTGGAAAAAACTAGAAACCAAGATAAAGAAGTTGAATCAAACAGTTTTCCCAAAAACCCTTTTCTTTGATTTTCCAAACCCTAGCAAAAACACCAAATAGATTGTTCAATTTAAAGCCCAAAACTTCTTTTGATTGCTGTGTGAAAACACTGGAGAGTCAAGAAAAATTAGCACTAAAAATCTTAGAGAAAACCTCTTTCCAATGGGGTATTTATAGCCCCTAGAAAATTATAGCCGTTGGCAGCAGAAACCGCCAAAAATGAACTACCGGTCGACCGGCCAACGGTCACTTTTTGACCGCTGGCAGCTACCGGTCGACCGGCCCCAGAACCAGAGAACAACGGCTTTCTGGCCGGTCGACCGCCAGTCGACTGCCCAAAACAGAGAGCACTGCTCTCTGGTCCGATCGACCGGCCGTCGAGTCGACCGACCCGAAGTGTCTGCCAGACGTGCACAGGGCTGTGTACGTCAGTCGACCGGCCCTTGGTTCGGTCGACCGTGCGGTCTACAGACCTGGCCTGTCAGCCACTGTTCTGGGTCAGAAAAACAGGGTAAAAAATATTCTAATAAATTCCATAAAAACTTGTAAAAATACACAAAATAGTTTTATCATTTTATTTTGAAATATTAAATTGTGATAAAAATTTCATCACAAATAACAAACATTTTTTGAAACATTTTTGTGTTTTATCATTTAACCATTCTAGATTGGAACCTTGTTTTCAAAGAAACAAGTTCCAAACATTCATGCACATCATCATCATGCATATGCTTATGTTGCACGTCATGATCACTCTCACACACATAAGCATCCTAAGGTGTACAAATGTAACATTGTGACCGCAAAGGCCATTTAGCAAAGTTTTGTTATGATAGGATACATCATTTAAATTTTACTAATAATAAAAATTTTTGGGTTCCTTACAAGACTAACCCCCAAGGACCCAAAAGAAAATGGGTACCAAAGTCCCCACCTTTTGTTTTTGATGTAGGTGAGGGCTCTCACAAGACGTGAGAGATTTGGTGCTTTGGTGGTGGTTGCATGGACTTGAAGGACATATAATTGGTGCACCGCTATCAAGGAGTTTTGGTGGAACTACCTCCATATTTGGAGTTTTGGAACATAGTTCCTTAGTTGGTAACTATTTCTAAACTCTTAGTTTATTTACATGCTTATTCATCTGTGATATCATCTAGCATGTTCATGTTTTTATGTGTTCTTTACTTCATGTGATAAATACTAGTTTAAATGTAGTTCTTATCAAAACTTGTATTTATACATGTACAAATAGTGAGAACAAATTGATTCATATATGTTTGTACTTCATGCTCATTTGTACCCACTATATGCACATGTATAGCCTAGTTTTGATGATTTCCTCATTTACACTTATTTTGTCAATTTTCATGTTTTACTTCATGTATATGTAATTTTTTATTCAAATCTAATAAATATATATGTATATCCTTTTTGAGTCTCTTGCCTTCATGCAAATACCTTTAATAGACTCTTTTATGTTTGGGATATGTATGTATATTGTTATATTTAGATAAATCATACATATACCTTGAAGTTTGTTTTTAAAAAAAATGAAAAATGAATTTTCATGTTAGTTTTGAGCATTATTGTCTATTTTCATGAAAATACTAATTACATGATTCTTGAACACTCACACCTTATTTGTTTGTCATGACATTATTTCATGATCATTTTTATGAGCTTAATTGATTTTGAGTGTCAACCCTTATGTATTTGGTATGACTCATGAAAAACATATGTTTTGATTTCATGTTTTGAAGGATCTTTAACTAGTTTTTCAAAAATTACTTTTAACTAGTTAATTATTCTTCATTTGGTAGTGATTTTCAATGCTATACTATTTTCAAATCTATTTTTGAAAAACTCTACCCATTATGGGCGGATGGCTGGGCAGTAGCCTTGTAAGCTTAATAGAAAAATATTTTATCTTGAGCATATAATGGGTGGTAGGTTATGAGTTATATACTTGATTTACATTGTTATTTTCAATTGGTATCATTGGATCTTTTCAATTGGTATCTAAATTGATAATTTTGTATATACTCATATTTTATTTTCTATATATGTATGCTTCATTATTCCATAATATCAATTGCTATTGGTATTATCTTTTCATATATATATATGATTTTCCGTGTGCTTGCTTTACAATTGGTTTACTTTTTAATGTACAAAATTAGTTTATGATAAGCTTAAGTTAAAACTTTATTTTCAATTGATGTTTCAATTGATGTTTTAACAATGCATAAGCTTATGTAAAATAAATTGTTTTTCAATTGATATCAATATGCTTCAATTTCAAATTTGTTATACATTTTACAATTGGTAAATTTACAATTGATATCAATATGTATTACCTATTTGAAAAATTCAAAATTTATAATGTTTATTTACAATTGGTATCAACATGATTTTTTTTTACAATTGGTATCCTAAAATTGATTGTTTTACAAAAGCTCTGATACATTTAAAAAAAAATTGTTTAAGAAAAATTAAAAAAAAACATTTTTTGATTTGTATTTCTTATATGCAAGGAGAGCTTAACATCTCTTCTACATGTAGATTCATGTTGAGTGTATCTTGTATTTAGGAGCTTGACAACTCTTTTTTATGTGATACACGTGTGTAGGGGGCTTCACATCTCCTCTTATGCATTGCATATTATTGTTATGTGAATTAGGGCTTATCATCCCTCTTCATGTAATGTATATGTGTAGGGAAGTTAACTTAGCGTCTTCCTCTTCATGAATGTATATCGCATATACCCTTTTATTGACTTATTTGTTTACACCCCTTATTGGTTTCTTTGTTTATGACAAAAAGGGGGAGAAAAATTTTGTTTTTACTTTAATCCCTTTGTTGATGATTGACAAAAAGGGGGAGAAGTATTTGTGGTTTATATGTTTTTCCTTCCTTTATTAATAAAGGGGGAGTAAGTTTTGTATTTATGGATATATGTTTTATTGCAAATAGGAGAAAAAGAATTTGATTTGTTTTATACTTGATTGGCATGTTTATCTCCTAGATTTGCATACATGTTTATGAGCATATATTGCATATTTATTTGTTTATTTGTTATGCATGAGTTAAGGGGGGAGCTTCTTTGAAGCTTTACTTTAATCCATGCATATATAACTTCATGAGTTTTGTCATCATCAAAAAGGGGGAGATTGTTGGCCCAAAGGCCCATCACTTTAGTTTTGATGATGATCAACTCATGTAGTTATGTTTACTAATGATCTTGTGTTTAATTAGTTACAGATTTATGATCAAGATCTTAGTAGGTGCATAGCTTCAATAAAGGATTTAAAGTCAAGTCAAGTTTTGGAGCTTGCACGGTGTTTGGACCAAGTCAAGAAGGCTTCAAGTGAAGACTTCAAGAAGATGAAGACTTGTGTCTAGATTTGTTTTAGAAGATTTTATTTTTAGATAAAATGTAAAGGATAGAATAGTTGGTGGATTGCTCAAGTACATACACACACACCACTCTTGATAGTTTTGTTTTTACAAAAGAATTTTTATTTTAGAAAATATCATTTTGGTTTTTGGTATTCAAGTTTTATGTTTTAACCAAAACCTTATTTAGTGCTTAATGCTTAATGTCAAAAACATAGATATTTCACCATGTTTGTGTAGTGGATCATATCCATACACATTATGCTTTAATAGAGTTTAAATATTTCTTTTTTGTATTTGGAGAAGTTTTGGAAAAACAATTTTTGGAAAAATAATATTTTCATTTTTAGCCAATTTTTCCAAGTTACAAAAATAGTCCAAATTATTTGTAACATGTCTTGATTTTGTGCAAGCATGTTTGTTTATCAAAGAATACTGGTAAAACTATTTTTGTAGATTTTCTATATTTTTATGGGATTTTACTTCAATCAAAAAACTTAGTTTTTAATCCCTTAACTTTGTTTCATAGCTTCAGCCGGTCGACCGGGACGGTTGACCGCAGCTTGAAGTCGGCCGACCATCACGGTCGACCGACGTGCACAGACGTGTACGCCAGTTCTGGCAGGTGGCCGGTCGACCGACCCGGTCGGCCGTCCAGAGACCTCTGCTCTCTGGAAGTGGCCCAGTCGACCGGACAGAGAGGAGTGCTCTCTGTATCTGGCCTCGGTCGACCGATGGCATAACGGTCTGAAATATGACCGTTGGCCGGTCGACCGACAGCTCTGTCAGACCCCAACGGCTAGTTTTCCAGACTCTATAAAATTGGGCATTTGGGGGCTGTTTTGATTAAGATTTTTGAAGACTTTTAGAGCCAGTTTTTCCTACCCTTACAAGAGGTTTTCTCCACAAAATTTAGAGCCAATACTTTCAATTAAAAGGAGAGTTTATCAAGAGTGTTTTCAAGTGAATTCCTTGAGTTTTTCCTCCACCATTTTCTTTCCTTGTTTTCTCACACAACACTTGAGCCATCTATTGCTATATCCACCTATAGGGTTTTTTTGTGAGAGGTTTTATTGGTGATCAAAGTGTTTTAGATCACCAAGAGATCTTTTCTTGTTCCTTGAGGAGGCGAACGAGTGCGTTCGTGGTTGTTTCGAGTTCGTGTGTGAACTCTTGTTTGAGGTGCGGCCTCGGCGAGCCGGTGGGCTTGCGGTGTGTACGGACTAGGGAGTCCGAGGGCTTGTAGGTGTTGCGGCACCGAGTAATCCGGTGGGATATACTTGTGTGCTTATTGTTATACTTGCTTGGGTTTGTTTGCTAACACTTGTATTTAACCAAGAGAGCCAACGCGGCACCTCAACCCTTATCTAGGGGAATCTAGAGGAGTTAGTCCAGAGCCCTTCACGGGGAATTCGGCTACACTCTTGTGTTATACGTGGTGTTTAGTTTAAATAGTTTGTTTAGCTCATAATAGTTTTTAATCCGCATTATTTGGCATTAAGTGACCATTAGATTAGCCATCACCTATTCACCCCCCCTCTAGGTGATTTACACATGAAACATATATGTATCATAGTTTTTGACTTTATTTCCAAAAATATGTTTTTGTTAAAACACAAAACCTAAAACACATGAATAGGTATATCAAATTAAGTTTGTCTAAAATATGAAGCATACATGTATATAGAACATATCTAATATACATAAACACATGTAAACTTATTTTGATATAATATCTATTCATGAAAACCAAGATCGGTTAAACAAAACGGAAAAACCGAAAACCAATATCCAAACATGAACGTGTGTGTTGTGAACTTGAGCATATCATACTATTCTAATCTTTACAAATGGATCTAAATACAAAACTAAAATATGTACCGATGTCTTCTTGTAGAGCGCCGTCTCCAAGCCGACTCGATCCAAACTCCAAAACTCCGAGCTTGACTCCAATGAGTGCTATATATGATCTTGATGCTCGGGCTCTGGAAACACCTCGTGAAAACTTCCAAACCATCTTGTTGAAGCTAATCACCAACTAATATCTTGGTTAATGATCTGAAACTAAAATCACAAGATTATAGTACACATAACTACATGAGTTAATCATCATCAAAACTAGAGTGGAAGGCCTCTGGGCCAACAATCTTCCTCTTTTTGATGATGACAAAACTCATGGAGTTATATATGCATGGATTAAAGTTAAGCTTCAAAGAAGCTCCCCCTTAACTCATGCATCAAGATAAACAAGTATGCAATGAATGTTCATAAACAAGTATGCATTAACATGCATAAAACACATATATTTCTAAAACATACTCTTGATACCAATTAAATAAAACAAATACATTTTCAAAATAAGCCATTTTCAAAACAAGCTCTTGATACCAATTTGCAAAACAAAACTAATGAAGCTCTTGATACCGAAATAAACATGTTCTTTAAATAATGCTTTTGATGATACCAAAAATAAACATGTTCTTTAAATAATGCTTTTGATTATACCAATTGAACATTAATAAAAATATAAAACATGCATACAAAAATATGCATATAAACTACAAACTCAAATTCTTCTCCTCCTTTTTGTCAATCATCAACAAAGGGTAAAAGTAAACTCAAATTCTTCTCCCCCCCCCCCCCGTTTTTTTGTTCAAACAAAAGAATCAATAAAGGGTGACATCAAACATGATACCAATTAAAAAAATGTGTCAATGAAGTGCATAAGTGATATCAATAGAAATGAGCATAAAAACATTTAAGGAATGCCTATGTCAAATGATACCAATAGAAATAAAGGTAAACGAGGCATTGAAACAAATTGTTTTAATTGAGATTTGTTTCAAGTTAAAACATGTTTATATGAAAACATATATCAAATGAAAACAAAAATCTTGATATCAATTGATAAGTAAATAAATAACATACCAATTGTAAGAAAACAATCTTGATACCAATTGAAATTAAACATAACAAATTTTGAATTTCTAAACTAAAAATTTTGATACTAATTGTAAATATTTTTCATTTAGAACATATGATACCAAATTGAAATTTTCAATCATAAAGTATGGGAGTGAAAATCAAATACCAATTGAAAGATGAAATACAAGTTTTCTCCCCCTTTATGAAATACCAAATGAAACAATGAAAAAGCTTGTATATGGATACCAATTGAAAACTAGTCAATTGAAACAAGATAATCACTATAAAATAAGCTTTATCATGATCAAAATTTGTACTCTAAGATATGTGAATATAATAAGCACAATAAAAACATATATATGTATGAAAAATTAGATACCAATTGAAATTGATACTCTTTGAAGTGCAAGCATACATATACAAAAATATATAAGTATACAAAAATGTCAATATTGATACCAATCCAATGATACCAATTGAAACAACAATAATATCAAGTGTATATCTCATATACCTATCCTCCCAATCATGTTCAAGTTTAAATGATTTTCACTATAAAGCATACATGAGCATGGTCTCCCATCCAACCACCCTTATCACCTTTAGAAGGTAGGGGTTTTCAAAAATAGATTTGAAAAATATAGTATGTTTGAAAAAATCTACCATGAGAAGAATACGAACTAGTTAAATAAATAAATAAAAAAATTAACTAGTACAAAATCCTTCAAGTAAGGAATAAAAACAAAAATATTGTTCATGAAACATGAAAATCACATGATAGTCAACACTCTAAATCAAAGAAGCATAAATATGACTCATGAAAACAATACATGAGTAAACTATAAAGATGAGTGTACAAACAAGATGTGAAGATCATAGTCATGAAAGATAGACATTAAGTTCAATATTCCTTAAAACATGAAAATCAAAATAGTTTATACTTTAAGGCATATGTATATTTTGACAATACAAAAAGTGTACATACATATCCCTAAACACAATTGAGTCCATATATAAAGATTTGCATGAAAAGCAAATGACTCAAGGGGTATACATGTATATCTTAAAGTTTGGCAAAATAGACATATACATGGAGTGAAAACACATGATCATAAAATAAATCAAAAAATAGGAATACAAGTTTAAAATGCATTAATCATTAAAACTAGACTATACTAGCACATCTAATGGGAACAAATAAGCGTTCAAGTACAAACGTATATAGATTTATTTGTAGCCCACTATATGTACAAATATATACCTAGTTTTAATGAAAACTAACATCTAAACAAGTAATCAACGCATGAAGCATAAAACGATACATAAATCATCATGATAAACATAAACATGATCATTATGTAAATCCACACGTTATTAGAGCTATGATAAACATGATATCTAAACATAGGTGAGAACACTAAAATAATGGTCCATATTAAACATGGGTGTCTCAAAGGCTATACATGCATGTCAAGAATCTAATAATCATGGTATTTAACACAATAATCTATAGACATCCAAACCATGAGTATCAAAACAAAAATCATAATAAACATCAAAACATGCTCTAAATAATAATGTGAAGGCAAATAATAAAAAATTGTGATGCAACGATCACCCAAAACAAGACTAGAAGCCGAATACCCTGTGAAGGGCTCTGAACTCCTTCCTCGTGATTCCTCTAGATAAGAGTTTGAGGTGCGTATTGTAATCTTATTGTATGAGTATATGATCGACAAAATGAATATTTAAACAAGTAAATATTGCAAACGATACAAAGAGCAAGTAAATAAATACGGGAGTTAGAGATTGATACCAAAACCATGAAAGGCACTTCTCTAAATCTCCAAACCAAGGTGGCTTTCCCACCAAAACTCCCTTGAAAGTGATGCATCCAAATAATTTTCTTTAAGCACGGAACGCATCCACTTAAAGGTACCGCTACTCTCACGTGATGCGAGAGCCACACCTACATCAAATACATGAGGGTGGTCTTTGGTACCCATTTTCTTTTGGGTCCATAGGGGTCAGTATCTTTCCTAACCCAAACAAAATTATTTGCTAAATTTTCAACATGTATTCGATCATAGCAAAATCTAGCAAGGTGGCTCTTACGACCACAATGTGTATAAGTGTAACCCTCGGTTCCCAATATACGTATGTCAATACTGGTATCTGGTGATGATTGAGGTCATTTCAACTCAAGATATTATTTCCCATTATTTATAATTTTTCAAGAATTTTAGAATTCTTTTTTGGGAATTATTGGAAAAGAATCTCATTTGGGGTCGATCGGTGACATAGGCTGACTGGGATTTTTATTAATAATCGGGGATGAATTTTGGGAATCTGACTTTACAACAATGTTCAGGATGACATCTTCAATTTTTTAGAATTTTTGAGATTTTTCCTGAATTAATAGAGTTTAATCCAAAAATAATGCTTAAATATTTAATTTAAGAAAAAAGAATGAAAAAAATAAAATAAAATAAAGGAAATTAGAAACCCGCATGCGTATAGTAGCAGGTTTCGAACCCAAGCCTATCCTATATAGAATTGAATGCCCTAACCATCAAGCCACTTTGGCTTTGACATTTGTGAGGATAAATTTCAATTTAAATCATTTTTGTTTACCCTTTCTATTCTTCTGTGCAACAAAAACCAAACTTCATTGTTTGGTCAATCTCAGATTCGAACCCATGACCACAGGCCCCGTCTCCGTATCCTAAAGCCCAGACCAGCATGCCACTTTGGCGTGTCGGTGTAAGTGAACTCATCTATTATTTCATTATTCACTCTTCCACCTTCTTCCCCACTAACACACGTTCTCCACCTGCAGCATTCTCTGATCACATTCTCCCAGTCTCTCTTCTCTCTCACCCTCTCACGCACATCTTCATCTCCCCCATTCCCGTACACTTTCTCTCCCTATCCCTCTATATAAATATTCCATAGTTTCCCCTCCCTTTCTACACCTTGCTCCAGTCTGTGCCCTCCTCCTCACTTGGCCGAGCACCCCACAAGCTGCAGCCGCACCAAGCCTACGACAGCAACCAGCAGCTCCCCCGGGCTGAGCTGTACCCTCCTCTGGCTCGGCAGCACCAAGCTACCGCAGACCAGGCTGCCTCTCTCCCTCGCTTTCCTCTCTGGCGAGCCTCCGTCGTCGTTCGTGAGATCCGCCGTCGTCGGCCGCGCATGACCCCATGGCGGATCACACACCTTGCATGAGCATGCGTACTTTCTCTCCCAAGACTCTAAGATGCTAGAAGAAGTTTCAGACTGAAGAGAAGCGTTCCGGGTAAGTTAATTTCCGTTGTCGTCGATTTTTGTTATTGTTGGCATTTCATCGAACATGTAACATGCACTAGTTTAATCACTATTTCACCATGATAATCTTATTTTAAAATTATAATAAAAATATATAGGGACACCTAATACTTGTATACTAATTGTCATAATTTTTAATGGATTTTATAAATTTATTTTAATCAAAAAAAGAAAAAAACAAAACAACTCTCGGCCTCTGGCCGAGCCAGGCCAGGGCTTGGCTGAGCCAGGCCAGGCCAAGACCTGGCCTGGTCTGGCCAGCCCAGCCAGACCTGGCCCAGGCCAGGTCTGGTCAGGCCAGCGGGTCTGGCCAGCAGACCGGGGTTCGGGTCTGTTTTACAGACCCGAACCCGACCTCATTAATAAAAAAAAAAAGAAAAAGAGAAAAAGAAAGAAAGGAAAAAAGAAAAAGGAAAAGTAAAAGGAAAAAAGGGAATAAATAAAATAAAAATAAGTAGAAAAATTATGTAGTGTTTACTGTAGCAAACTAGACCCAAACCCATTACTGTAGCAACAGACCCGTTAAGCTTTTTAATTATTTTATTGATTTTTAGGTTTATTTTAATTCAGAAAATTACAGAAAATTCACAGAAAATTTCATAAATTCACAGAAAATTCCAGAAAATTCACAGAAAATCACAAACTAAATTTGAAACCGTATAAAATTATTTTGATGTAATATTACTTAGAATAACATGAAATTAAATATTTTTGTAATTACTTTCAATGTAATTTATTTAAAATGACCAATAAATTATTAAATAGCACAAAAAAATATGAAAGTAATATGTAAATATTATACATAATTTTATTAGCTTATTCAAGTATTTTAGTATGAAAATATATTTTTAAATAGTTGCTATAAATTCATAAATTGAATTATTTGAAAATTAACCAACTAAAATTATAATAAATAGTAAAAAATTACTTTCTTATTTAACTTATCACTGAATAAGAATATGTTAAGTCTCTAATTAATTCACGCAATATTTAGGCCGTGAATTTTACCTAGAGCCGGTTGCAGTTACGGGAATTCGGACTCCAACGACATCAGGCAAGTGTACACGATTCTCCTCTCATTGACTTTCGTCTTGATCTTAATTCTTCCTCTTAAATATAAATCATGGTTATCACATCGCATGATCGTTAATTCTATCCTGTGATCATATTTACATATCAGCTTTTCTCTTCCGATTATATGACTAATTATTCTATTCTTGATATTATTACCTGTACCGTCTCGTGATTATGTTTTCATCACCTTACATGTCTTGTTTGCATCTTGTTCCTGTACATAATGCATTCAGTTGCATGATTGCTTGTATGTGATAGACTGATGTGAAGATCAATGAAATCTATACTGATCATGATAAATATCTTGATCTGGATTTTGAGGATAACTGGATAATAATAAAGAAGGATTGATAGTTAAAGATTGTATATCGATTTATATTGTGATCCTGATATTATTGAAAGTTAATCAAGGAAATTAATCATTATATTCTGAGTAATTATTCGATGATATCTTATTGGATTATGGACACATGATTATGACTGTTTTACTTTGACATTTAGATTACATGTCACTGACATTACTTGCACTATTTTGCATGCATCTGATATCACTTGCACAACTATATATTTGTCACATGATATTGTCACTGTCTACATCGTCCCATGATTTTGATACACATTGTGTTCACCATCTAATACTGATATTCTTGGTACCGATTCATGATCCTGTAACACCGAGTAACACACTGTTTGTATTTGCATTTAATTAATAAAATTAACCAAGCCGGAGTTATTGGGGGAGATTGTAGCAGGGGAAATCCAGGGAGGTATGCTTGGAAGGGCGACCCTTATGGGTTTGGATGCCACACGTGATCTTGTTATTTATGCGCGCTCCTATTATTACATGTTACATGATACCTGAGTACAGTGAACTGTTTCTCCCTGCTATCAGGATCCACTAACGTGTCACTTGTTTGATATGCAGCTGTCCTGTGGGATGGGGCACAGGATGGTTGCATTAGTTAGGATAATAAAATATGCTAGACATATGCACTTGCATCATATCCTTTATTGCCTTCAATGATCTAGTACCTGACATGTATTTTCAAGATACTGACACTTGAGACTCATGTGACATGCATTATCCTGACTACATGACATTCCTGGACCTACCATGATGTTTTATCTTGTGATCTCGAGTTCTTGTGATTATTTTACACGACAGTTGCTTTTCCAGGACGTCTTATGTTCATTATATACATGTCACACCATGCATGCACGATCTTATTGTACATGATCTATCTTCTGATTATTCCTGTTACTGTTATTACATTAAGTTCTTGATATTTCCAAACATATTGTTCTTATATCCTACTTACTGTTACTACATTTTCATATTCTCTCCTTCCTGTTTCGTGTACTCTTGCTAGTCCGCTTCTGACGGACCTTTTATATTATTTTTCAGTATTTAGATCAGGAAGCTGGTATAGAGAGTTGTTCGTAAATCATATTCTGGTTTCGCTGTTCTCCGGTGAGTTCAGTTTTCTCCTTGACTTGTTTTATTCAGATATAGTGGATGATATTGTTTATGATTCAATTTTTCATATATGTGATTTTATCCCTGTGCTTGGTTGTATGTGCATATATGTGGGCTATCCTGCTTGTTATTGATAGCCTAAGGTACTCATGGAAGAGATTTCACTCTTCGTGAGTATCTACTGGCCATCATCACGCACCTGTATTCCGTATTTTGGGAAGCGGGCGTGACAATAAGTGTACACACGAGCATACATGTGATGGTGGTGACCGTGGGAAGCATGTGTATGCCGTGATGGGTGTACATGCAAAGATGGACCTTGTTTCTTACGAACCAAGGTTTCCAAGCGTGTATGATTTAAAGTACATTGGTTCAAAGTGGAGCCCAAACAATCAACACTTTTCTTCAAAACATTTATATCATTTTCAATACTAGAAGATAAAGTGGAGCAAGCAAAAGATGTGCTAGAAGAAGAAGCTACACTAGCATGACAAACATGAGAATCTAAATCATTTTGCAAAGATTTATTTTATTTAAAACCAAATCTAGTTCTTTTGTAATTAAATCAATTTCATTTTTCAAAGTAAGGTTATCTTTTAAAATACAATCTAATTTTGAAGATAAAAACTCATTGTTTTTCAAAACATCATCACAATCCTTTTTGCTTTTCAAAACTCATTTTCCTTTAGAGCAAGTTCTAGTTGAGATTTAAGTGAGTCACGTTCACTTGCAATCTCTTCCTTCTCTTGCAAAACCAATTCAAAATTTGAAAACAAATCCTTTAATTCTTCTTTTAGTTCAAAATTGTTCTTTTTCAACAAATCATGTTTTTCCAAAAAAATTTCAAGCTTTTGAGCAAGTTCCATATTTAAAGTTTGAACTTCTAAATTGTTGGCCCAGAGGCCTTCCACTCTAGTTTTGATGATGATTAACTCATGTAGTTATATTTACTAATAATCTTGTGATTTTAGTTTCAGATCATTTAGCAAGATATTAGTTGGTGATTGCTTCAACAAGATGAGTTTTTGAAGCCTTCACATGGTGATTCCATAGCCCGAGCATCATGATGATACATAGCACTCGTTGGAGTGTAGTTCGTGAATCACCGTTTGGATCGAGTTGACTTGAAGATGAAGATCGTCAAGAAGACTTAGGTATCCATAGTTTAGTTTAGTGTGTTTTAGATCCATGTGTAAAGATTAGATAGTTGATAATGCTCAAGTTCACAACACACACAAGTTTTATGTTTTGGAATTGGTTTTCATGAATAGTTTAGATCAAAACAAGTTTAAATGGGTTTTATGTATATTAGATGTGTTTCAATATACATACATGCTTCATATCTTAAACAAACTTATTTTGATATGTCTATTCATGAGTTTTAAGAAAAACCAGATTTCCTATTGAGAAAATCCAAGTTTGATAAAATACAGTTTTTGGTTTTTTGGTAAAAAGGATTAGACAAAAAAAGGGTTTCATATGCTTGATATTTGAGTTGAAATCTTTATTTGAGTTGAAATCTTTATCACATGTTTATATATCAATGCAAAATGATAAAACTATTTTTGTGGATTTTTAGAAGATTTACAAGATTTATTAGAAATATTTTTAACCCCAGTTTCTGACCTAGAACGGTGGCTAACAGGCCAGGTTGGTCGACCGCACGGTCGACCGAACCAAGGGCCGGTCGACCGGGCGGTCGACCGACGTGCACAGCCTTGTTCATGTCTGGCAGACACATAGGCCGGTGACCGGTCGGTCGACCGGACCAGAGAGCAGTGCTCTCTGTTTTTTGGGCGGTCGACCGGGTTTCTCCAACGGTCATATTTATGACCGTTGGCGGTCGACCGCCAGCCGTCTCAGGCTGAGGATTCAGCCTAACGGCTAGTTTTCTGTTTGGCCTATATAAACCCCATTTCTTTGGGATTTTGGCTAAGATTTTCAAGAGCAAAAATTCCTACTTTTCTGAAGTGTTTTTACAAGTTTTAAAAAGTGTTTTAGAGCTTAAAAGATTTCATCTTTATTGTTTTTCAAGGGTTTTGGAAAATCAAAGAAAACTAGGTTTTTGGGATATTGTTTTGGATTTTCATTTCTATCATCTACAAGAGATTTCCCAAGTAGTTTTTCTTTGTTATTTGATTTCCAAAAACACCTTGATATCCACTTGAGCTATATCTTCTATCCTATTCTATTAGTATCCTTGTTTGTGAAAAGAGAAGTGTTTGAGATTGATTAAGCCTCCAAGTTGTAAACCCTCCTTGTATTTGTGTATCCCTCTTTGGTAGAGGTTGATTGGAGTGGTGTTTGCTCCCTCTTTGGTAGAGGTGGAGATTGGTGTTTGCTCCCTCTTGTGTGAGGTAGAGCTTGGTGGTTTGTATCCCTCTTTGGTAGAGGTGATTGTGGTTGCTTGGCTACGGGCCTACCCCTCGGTTGTGAGGTGGTGTTTGAGAGAGGAGTTCGGTACTCCTAGTGTTGTAACAAATCCTCCTCGGTGGAGGTTCCCTCGGTGGGAGTATAGTGAATTAGAAATCCTTCTCGGTGAAGGCGGGGACGTAGAGCTAGGGGCTCGAACCTCGAAACATATCTTTCTGTTTGCGTTTGATCCATTGCCTCTAAACCTCTCTCTCTTTATTTGTGCAAAGCATCATTCATTCATTCATATCTTATTGCTTGCATTTGTGCCTTGCATTATTTCATATTGTTCATCTTTATATGCTTGGCTTGCTTGTGTGTGGCTTGCTTGTGTGTGCCTCACTTATACTTAACCACAAGAGCTTCATATAGCACCTCAACCCTTATCTAGGGGAATCAAGAGGAGTTAGTCCAGAGCCCTTCACGGGGAATTCGGCTATACTTGTTGGTTGTATTAAGTGTGTTGCATAATAGTTTTTAGCTTCCGCATTAGTTTCGAGATTAGCCATATCACCTATTCACCCCCCTCTAGGTGATTTCATAAACATCCATAGCAAATGAACTAGAGCAATCATCTAGTTGAGATTCCGAGTGTACCTCAAGGGAGTCCTTCCCTTGGACCATGAGGCAATGCTCGTCGAACATGTCTCTCCTAGATCTCCTCATCTTGTTAATAATCCTTGGAAGCTTGGGAGAAGTCAAAATACTCCAAACTGCAAAAGCCGAATCATAATGAGCAAACACATGTAAAAGATCTTCATTAAGAGATGCTCTAAGTGTCGTAAGGGCTATGCATTTGCCTTTTTATGCTTGCTATCATTTGGGTAGGATTCTTTAGTAGTGGCTTGATAAACTAGATGTCCTAGGGTTTTCAAATGACAACTCATCTTGGCCTTCAAATATCATGTCTAGGAAAATCAAACATAGGAAGGCTATCCATGAGTGCAAACTAAATGTGTGCAAATGAAAATGCAAATGAAGATTAGCAACCAAGATCTCACTCCTAGGTGGTTAAACCAATATCAGGAGCGGAGGCTCTGATACCAATTGAAATTCACCTAGAGGGGGGTGAACAGGAGATGATGCTAATCTATTGAACTAAATGCGGAATTTAAAAACTAATTGCAATTACAACAATTGATGCGCACACACAAGCTAGCCAAGCAAATAAATATGAATGATAATTGTGAAATAATGCGAGGCACAATATAAAGAGAGAGAGAAGAGAGAGAGAGAGAGAGTAAGAGTCAAGGGATCAAGCGCAAACAACAAGATATGTTTCGAGGTTCGAGCACCCAGCTCTACATCCCCGCTTTCACCCAGAAGGAATTCGAATCCACTAGCTTGTCCACAAAGGACTCCCACACAGGGAACCTCCACCGAGGATTTGGGAAAATACAATCACAAGGAGTTCCCAACTCCTCTCCTTACAAACACAACCTCCTCCTTGAGGCACAACACCAAGCCAACAAACAATCACCTCACAACTTGAGGGATTAGCACAAAGCTTACACAAGCATCACCTCACACCTTGAGGGATACAACCCAATAGCACAACCTCCTTAACAAAATGAGGGAAAGGCACAAAGCCAAGCTAAGATAGGGTTTACAATTTGGTGATCAAAAGACCACAAACAATCTCTTTTCCCACACAAAGATCCTATAGAATAAGATAGTAGATGTAGCTCAAGTGTAGAGAAAACCAAAGGAATGGAAATAAAAAACTCAAAGAAAATTCTTGGGAAAAACTAGAAAACAAGATAAAGAAGTTGAATCAAACACTTTTCCCAAAAACCCTTTTCTTTGATTTTCCAAACCCTAGCAAAAACACCAAATAGATTGTTCAATTTAAAGCCCAAAAACTTCTTTTGATTGCTGTGAAAATACTGGAGAGTCAAGAAAAATTAGCACTAAAAATCTTAGGGAAAACCTCTTTCCAATGGGTATTTATAGCCCCAGAAAATTATAGCCGTTGGCAGCAGAAACCGCCAAAAATGAACTACCGGTCGACCGGACGGTCGACCGGCCAACGGTCACTTTTTGACCGCTGGCAGCTATCGGTCGACCGCCCGGTCGACCGGCCCCAGACTTAGAGAGCAACGACTCTCTGGCCGGTCGACCGCCCAGTCGACCGCCCAAAAACAGAGAGCACTGCTCTCTGGTCCGGTCGACCGGCCGGTCGACCGGCCCGAGTGTCTGCCAGACGTGCACAGGGCTGTACACGTCGGTCGACCACACCGTCGACCGGCCCTTGGTTCGGTCGACCGTGCGGTCGACCGACTTGGCCTGTCAGTCACTGTTCTGGGTCAGAAAAACAGGGTAAAAAATATTCTAATAAATCCATAAAAACTTGTAAAAATACACAAAAATAGTTTTATCATTTTATTTTGAAATATAAAATTGTGATAAAAATTTATCACAAATAACAAACATTTTGAAGCATTTTTGTGTTATAGAAATTTTGCCAAAAACCAAAACCGTATATTCTAAAACTTGGAATTTTCAATAGGAAATCTGATTTTTCCTAAAACTCATTGAAATACAAAAACATGATACTTAAATACTTTTAGGCATGTTGCATATGGACATAAGTCCAATATACATGAAACATATATGTATCATAGTTTTTGACTTTATTTCCAAAAATATGTTTTGTTAAAACACAAAACCTAAAACACATGAATAGGTATATCAAAATAAGTTTGTCTAAGATATGAAGCATACATGTATATAGAACATATCCAATATACATAAACACATGTAAACTTGTTTTGATATAATATCTATTCATGAAAACCAAGATCGGTTAAACCAAAACGGAATAACCGAAAACCAATATCCAAAACATGAAACGTGTGTGTTGTGAACTTGAGCATATCATACTATTCTAATCTTTACAAATGGATCTAAACACAAAACTAAAATAGGTACCGTTGTCTTCTTGTAGAGCGCCGTCTCCAAGCCGACTCGATCCAAAACTCTAAAACTCCGAGCTTGACTCCAACGAGTGCTATATATGATCATGATGCTCGGGCTCTGGAAACACCTCGTGAAAGCTTCCAAACCATCTTGTTGAAGCTAATCACCAACTAATATCTTGGTTAATGATCTGAAACTAAAATCAAAGATTATTAGTACACATAACTACATGAGTTAATCATCATCAAAACTAGAGTGGAAGGCCTCTGGGCCAACACTTTGCGGGTAGGGATTTTTCCCTCTTATCCAGAGATTTATATATCTTTTCGAAGCCATTTACTGGCTATTTCATGGTGAATCCGGAGTGATTCACCATGATCCAGTGATCTCAGGGAACTATACTCCCTTAATTTAACCCCACCGAATTTTTAGGGGATTTATTCCCCTTTAACCTCGTAACTTGGGATTTAGAAATCAAATGGTTTTTTTCCAAGCTTCTATGCGTAGCTAGCCCTTGGGCCTGTTCACGTTCTGTCGAATGGCAGGACGCAATGCTATCTTTGGAAGCATAGCTAGAAAGAGGACTTTAAAGTCCTTTGAGTAAATTTAGGCACAAGTGCCTTTCCAGCGAAGTTAGCCCTTGGGGCTTTTTGCATTCTGTTCAGCGACAGAATGCAAAGCTAAGCTTTTGGAGCGAAGCTAATCACTTAGTGATTTTCTGCACTCTGCCTTCGTGCAGAGTATGAAGCTGAGCTTTAGGGTGAAGCTAATGCTAGGCTAGCTTCGCTTGGAGAGCGAAGCTATGCCTTAGCAATTTTCTTTTTGCTTTAGCTTTCCGCTTCTTTAGCAAATGGACTAATATAGTTTCTTCTTGCTTTGCAGTGCACTATACTCCGGGTCCTTTGAACAGTCTCTTTTGAACAGCCAGGGGACTGGATGGCAATGTTCGCCTGCAATTCCAGGGGCAAGCCTCATTATTCAGCAAGCGGAGCGCTCCTGGCCGGGATGCCCTGATCCACGCCGGAGATCAGCGTACTATGAGGAGTATCTTAACTACTGCTCCCCACAAGGATTGTGACCGAAAAATTTATCGGAAGCCTGGCTTCATGTTTGGGGATGCAGCGCCGAATATCGATCATCAGTCGCTGGCCGGGGAAGGGCAGTGGATCTTCAATCTAGATGGCGAGAAGTATTACCTCCTGTCTAGCAAACATCATTTCCCGCTGTCTTTCTTCTAATGCATGACAAGGCCTCGGAAGATGAAGTGGCAAGTGACTCGGGCCACTGACTCTGTTCATGTAGGTAAATTGATAGCTACATCTCCTGGTTATATAAGGGCAGGTCCTCCTCGCTACATATTGGGTCTCCACCCTGGGAACGTTCTCCAAGACATCCCGGTGGGGAAAATTCCCGCTATGGCTTAAACCTTTGGAAATCAGTTCTTTAAAGTCCACGACAACTATCCAGCAACTGATTTCAGGACCCCAGGCTGGATTCATCCCCCCAGGCCTGGTGGAGGGACCTGACACTATACGTCTTGGCCCATTTTGAAGAGAATTTGAAGAGGCTGGGACTCCACGAGGCTGTCAGGGCAACCTGCTATGGCATCCAGATGAGCGTAGCGAACTTCTATGCCATCTTCGAGTTATATTGTCCAGCTACAGGGACTTTCTTTACCCCTGTAGTCGAAATTGGCATGGCTTTACATGAGATATGGGGAAGTCTCTGCTCTGCCAATGGGATCTCTCCCTTATGAAGAATATTTCCCATGCGAAGTGGAATTAGCACTTCTGGAGAAGCAGGAGCCCGCCCTATTCGAGACTTACCGGGAATTGATGTGCCATTTTTACATCTGCTTGAGTATGCATGGAAGCCATATGGGAGCTCCGAGTAGCTCGAAGAGCTGGGGGAATTATTTGTTCCCCAACCTGGAAGATGTTCTTGAAGCGGCTCACTACGGGGTTGCAAACGAGGACATTTTCTGGAGGATGCAAGAACATTCCCAGGGAGATATGGTCTTGGAAGAAGATGATGGTATCTATGAGAAAGGTAACATTCTCAAGAGTTTCCATCATTAGGCCCGTCGACCGATGATTGATGTACAACCTGCACAAAAAATATAGAATTTTAGATTTAGAATGAAGATGTGCAAGTGCTCAATTCTCACCGCTATAGCAAGTGGCTATGCGGGTCGTGATCCACAAGGAGGGTTTTGCGATAGAAGCGTTTACTGATTTGTCACATACATTGCATTTATGTTGTCACTTTACCACAATTGTATGCTAATAAATGATATTAATAAGTGTCTTTTTTCTTTGCTAAATGTAGGCCCAATGCTCAAGGAAATAAATGAGGAACAAGCCCAAAAGCCCACTTTATTCTGAATTAATTCAGAATAAATTCGAAGTGAAGAAGTCTGGGCTATATCTTGGCATATCAAAGGGTTGAGAAAAATCCTCCTTGAATCGAGGAATCGAAGCCAGAAACCAAAAGCCGATTCAGTCAGCGGTTAAAGCAGCAACAAGAAAACCAGCAGGAGATGCGAGCCCCACTTCAAACCAGGAGCCTCCTCCCTTTGGTGTGGCCACGTGGCCACACGAGGGCCGCGAAAACGCGGCCCAAGCCGCGTTTCCGCGGCCAACTGATTTCAGTTGGGGGAGCGTTTGCTCCCCCAACGTTCCCGGGATCCTGATTCTTTGGTTTTTGGCTATAAATACCTCTTTCAGTAGAGAAAAAGGCAGCGAAGACTAGGATTAAATTTTGCACTTATTTTCTTAGGATCTAGGTTCATTGTTAGCTAGAAAGAAATTTGTAATCTTGCTTTTTAAGTTATAGTCCAGTTTCAAAAACTTGTGAGAGAGAGGACTGAGAGCTTGTACTTGAAGGTTAAAGTGACAGCAATACAAAAGTCAGGCCGATTTCTCTTTCACTTGCAGTACGGTATGCTTTATATTATGTCGTTGTTTTCTTCGCTTTCCATGAGTAACTAAACACTTTTTTTGGGCTAGCTATCGACTCTCTCTTGTTTCCTTCTCTTCTGTTTTAAAAGAAAACCCGATGACTCATATGCATGCCTCCCTTAAAAGCCTTTCTTTTTGAAAGTGTTCTTGAAGGCACATGAGGATGGGTATGGATAGTTGAATTCACCATTCTTTCTTGAACTTCTTGTGAATCATTTTTAATTCATTCTTGCTTCTTCGCGCTTTATGTTTTAATATCCGATTCCAACTCTTTCTTGAAGAAAAAGGACTCAAACCTTCTGCATCTTATGTGCTTTACTTAAAGCTTTCTAAAAAAGAAGCAACTTTAAGTTTTGCAAATGATAACTTGAGGGACTTAATACTTTAAGAGAAGAATGAACAATTGAGTAGGAAGATAGTAAGCCCAGATTTGATTTCATATTATAAAACAACATCATGACTCTTAAAGCTTTTTAAAAATCACCTCCTCCAAATCCTTTTCTGAAAGTTGAAATTTCTCCTTTCATCTCTTTTCCTTACATTCTCTTTTTCCTAAAAAACGAACACAAATTCCTTATTTTTAAAACGACTCATCGAAAAGCTTCCATCGCATCCCTCCTTGTGGACACGACCCGTTAGCCACAAGCTACACGGTACATTCTTAAACTCCTTGGTTGTTTTTCTTTATTTTAGCAATCAATTTTGGCGCCGTTGCCGGGGAGGGAATGGTGTAGTTGTTTTTAACAACTTTTGTGTGTTTGTTTCAGGGACTCGAAGATCAAGATCTAGCATTCAAGCTTTGCCAAGAAGACTTGAAAATTCTGTGCCCCTACTCTTGAAAGTAGGAAACAGAATTTCAAGAAATTGCTTTGCAAATCTGAAATTTTTTTGGGACTACTAAAAACTTTGTTTTGCAGGATATATTGCTTGCAAAAATTTCAGTTTTTTATGTCATATTTGTGCTAGTGTTTCTATCCAACATCCCTATTTTTAATTCAACAGTAAAATATTCGTTGAAAGTTAAAAATTGATTAGACATTTGCATTCTAGGCATAAGTCTTTTCAATTCTTTTACTTTACTGTTGAAGAGAGCTGGAGACAAGATATGTATGCATAGCATATAGCAAAGGCAACATTCTTGGGTGATATTTGCTTTTGAATGTTACTTTCTATATCTTGCACAATTTGCATGAATCAATTCTAAGGGCAAAACCCAAATCAAGATAAAGTGGGGAAGTCATTACCCTTCCTTAGCCCACAAACCATCTCCAAGCACGCATAACCTAAGCCTAATTAAAATTTGATAGACGTTGGCCTTAGGGACATCTCGAACTCAATAGGAGATTATCCTGAAGAGGAAAAGTGTTGGAAATTGACTCCTGTAAAATCAGTGTCAAGGAAAGGGATTGAGGGCAAAAGCCCGAAGATTGGTGGTTACTTAATTAAGGAACGTCTTTTGACAGAAAACCACCCACCAATCTTGCCCTGACCTGGCTGATTAGCTTGTGGTCAAGGTCTACATTCTACCTCTTGTGGACAATCAACCAGTTAGGAGTTGTCTAGGTCAAGGATACCTTAGACTAGGCTTGGTTGATTATTATTGTTGACTGATGTTTGAACTTGTTGTGATTGTGATTGTGTTTGTGTATGCAAGTGTGGTCGAGAGACCCTAATTCATCTAGGTTGACTAGAAACACATCACCACCTAAGTTTGAACCAAGACCAGATCCGGTAATGGCTCAATCCACATCACTGCAGGATAGGTTTCTACTCCATTAGGACCTCACTTCCATCATGCATCTCACTTCCATTGGTTGGTGAATACAATTTTGAGCTCAAGCCTCAATTCATCAACACACTCCCCAAATTTCATGGTCTAGAGTCCGAAGATGCCTACTTCTTCATAAGAGAATTTGAGGAAGTATGTCTTATGATGAAAATCCTACACCTTGTAGACGATGCTATTAGGTTGAGATTTATCCCTTTCGCACTTAAGGACCTACCGAAAAAGTGGCTCTACAGCTTAGCAGCCGGTTCCATCACATCCTGGGATGGTTTCATCATGGTTTTCTTGAAGAAATTCTATCCTATCCATAAAACCGTTCTCATTAGGAAGACGATCATGCAATTCAAGCAAGAGCCTAGTGAACCGTTCTAGAGGTACTTTGAACGCTTCAAAGACCTCCTTGTCCAATGTCCACACCATGGAATAGAGAAATGGCGACAATGCCAAATTCTCTATGACGGTTTAGACTATTCCACCAAAACCCTCTTATAAAGTATGTGCCAAGGGGGTTTCTTGCAGAAAGATGAAGATGAGAGATGGGATTTGTATGAAAATTTAGCTGAGAAAACCATCCAATGGGAATCTGGGAGTGAGACCCCTAAGAATCCTAACTCCATCTCTTCAAAAGGAGGTCTCCACTCCATAGAATCGTCCATCGCTAATGAGGCTAAGTTAGCTAATTTAGCTAGAAGACTGGAAGCTCTAGAGACGAAAGAACCAAGTCCAATCAATCAAGTCAGCCCGAACCAATTTTCACCCCCGGGCTGCACTTACTGTCAAGCCATGAACCACGTATTCGAGGAATGCCCAGTGTTTCAGGCTCAGAAATCCTATCACGAACCGATGAATGCGGCTTTTTCAAGGCCGAACAACAATCCTTACGCACCAACGTATAATCCCGGCTGGAGAAATCACCCTAATTTCTCATGGAGCCAGAACAACAATGACCATTCACGATCCAATCATGCTAACCACTTCCATTATGGTAACAATTCTTCCAATCATCAACCCAACTTCTCCAATTTCCATAATAATTCTCCCAACCATCCACCAAGCTTTCCAAATTATCAACAGAACTTTCCTAACCAAGCTCCACAATCCTCCTTCCAGAATCCTCAATTGGAAAGAAGAATGACTGACTTTGAGAGAAACATGGAGAGATATATGAAAAACCAAGACTTTCTCATGCAAACCATTCAGAGGCTAGAAGTTCAAATGAGTCAACTGGCCAACCCACAAAATGAGAGACAAAAGGGTACCCTGCCTAGTCAGCCAATCACCAATCCGAGGAATTCCCAACAAGCTCATCTGGCTGAGGATCCTTCATTCAATCAATGTAATGCTGTGCATACATTGAGGTCAGGAAAGAAAGTTGATAACCAAGTGTCAACACCCACCAATCCTATTCAGCACAACCACAATCAAGCTTCCACCTCATCCAATCCAATTTCTTTCAATTCGGACGAGTCTGAAAAAGACAAGTCAGTCAGCCAGGTGCACCAGCCTATAGTACCATTTCCGAATAGGCTGAAAAACAACAAGCAAAACCCGCACATGGACAAGATAATCAAGATGTCTAACCAAGTGAAAATAAATGTGCCACTCCTTGATGCCATCCAACAAGTTCCTTCCTATGCTAAGTTTCTTAAGGACATGTGCACCAAGAAGAGAAAGACTAATGTTCCTAAGAAAGTCTTCCTAGCCACTAATATTAGTGAGCTATTTTCGGGTCCTATCCCTGTCAAGTACAAAGATCCAGGTAGCCCTACCATTGCCTGCACAATAGGACAAGCCGAGATTAGTCGGGCACTTCTTGACTTGGGAGCAAGTATCAACTTGCTTCCATTCTTTGTTTATCAACAACTCGGGTTGGGTGACCTTAGTCCAACTCGAGTCACCATCCAACTGGCTGACCATTCTGTTAAAGTTCCAAAAGGGGAAATTAACGATATCCTGATTCGGGTAGGAGAGTTCATATACCCTGTCGATTTCATAGTTTTGGAGACATAACCTGTGTCCAACTCCAATCGTAGGGCTCAAACTCCGGTCATCCTAGGTCGACCATTCCTTGCCACTGCTAATGCCATCATCAATTGCAGGAATGGGTCTATGAGGTTACCTTTGGAGACATGACTAGAGAAGTCAATGTCTTCCATCTAGGAAAACAACCCCGTGACATCGAGCACCAAACTTTTGAAGTAAACCAAATTGAGAACTTGACAAGTGAACACGGGGAAGAATTGGAATCAGAAATGGAGATTGACTTCAAGTTAGAGTCTGATGACTTTAATCTCGATCAGGTGGTAGACTCTGCCGTGAATTAGGCTTCAAACCCAATTTCACCTATAATGGAGCCAACAGATTTGACTAGTCCTTCTAGTGAGCCTGCCTCTTCCTTAGAATTGAAAGCCCTTCCAGCGCATCTCAAGTACGCCTATCTAGGCGAACAAGAGACATTTCCCGTCATCATTGCCTCTCATGTAAATGACGGGGAAGAAAAAGATTTGAAAGATATTCTAAGAAAACATAAGGAAGCCATCGGGTGGACTATGACTGATATTAAGGGATTAAGTCCAACAATCGTTCAACACTGCATCATCCATCTCAATGAAGACGCCACACCCAAGAGAGACCCGCAGTGTAGGTTAAACCCTATTATGCAAGAGGCTGTTCATGCTGAAATCATAAAACTCTTAGACAATGGGATAATTTATCCCATTTCGGATAGCCAATGGGTCAGTCCTGTCCACGCGGTCCCAAAGAAATCTGGTTTCACCGTAGTAGTGGAAAACGAGAACATCAAACTCGACTTCCCACGAAGATTCGAGTTTGCATTGACTACAGGAAACTGAATGCTGCAACTCGTAAGGACCATTTTCCACTTCCCTTCATTGATCAGATGCTTGAACGTTTAGCGGGTCACGAGTACTACTGCTTCTTGGACGGTTACTCGGGCGATAACCAGATCCCTATCGCTCCTGAGGACCAAGAAAAGACTACGTTTACCTGTCCATTTGGGATATTTGCTTATCGTCGAATGCCATTCGGCTTATGCAATGCTCCAGCAACGTCTCAACGTTGCATGTTGAGTCTTTTCTCTGACATGGTAGAGCGCTTCTTAGAAATCTTCATGGATGATTTCTCCATCTACGGAGATTCATTCAATCAATGTCTCCACCATCTTGAACTCGTCCTCCAACGTTGTGCTGAAAAACATTTGACACTAAACTGGGAGAAATGCCACTTCATGGTGAAACATGGAATTGTCTTGGGTCATGAAATATCCAAGAAAGGAATAGAAGTGGATAGAGCCAAAATCGAGGTTATTGCTAAGCTTCCCATGCACAATGCGTTAAGGACATTAGATCCTTCTTAGGACACGCTGGTTTCTATCGAAGATTTATCAAGGATTTTAGCAAAATTGCTAGGCCCTTGACTAATCTGTTAGCTAAGGATGTGTCCTTCACTTTCGATGCTGACTGCATCACTTCTTGGGAGAAGCTTAAGAGAGAGCTGATTTCTGCACCAATCATATCTGCACCGGATTGGTCTAAGCCGTTTGAGATTATGTGCGATGCTTCTGATTTTGCCATAGGCGCTGTCCTAGGACAACGTATTGATAACAAGCAGCATGTGATCTACTACTCTAGTAGGACTCTCAATGACGCTCAACTGAACTACACTACGACCGAGAAGGAATTCTTGGCAGTAGTGTTTGCCTTAGAGAAGTTTCGTCCCTACCTACTAGGGTCCAAAACTACCATTTTCACTGATCATTCTGCGCTTAGGTATCTCATGATGAAGAAGGATGCCAAGGCCCGACTCATTCGTTGGATCCTCCTTCTTAAAGAATTCGATCTCGAAATTCGAGACAAGAAAGGCATAGAAAATGTCGTTGCTGACCATCTCTCACGGATTCCCAATTCTCCATGCAACGAATTACCCATCAATGAGGATTTTTCTGATGAACATCTCTTAGCTATCTCTAGGGAACCTTGGTTTGCTGATATAGTAAATTACTTAGTCACAAACCAAACTCCATCTCATTTGTCCAAAAATGATGTTTACCGGTTCTTATCCCAAGTCCGGTATTTCTTTTGGGAGGAACCGTATCTTTTCAAGTACTGTTCCGACCAAATTATTAGGAGATGCATTCCCGATGAGGAGGTTAGGAGTGTTCTGTCCTTTTGTCACGAACTTGCATGCGGTGGACACTTTGGTCCCCGCAAGACTGCTGAAAAGGTGCTACAAAGTGGGTTTTATTGGCCCACTCTGTTCAAGGATGCCTATGAATATTGCATGATGTGCCCTAGATGCCAAATGGTAGGTAGGATCTCACATCAAAATATGATGCCCCTCAACCCAATTCTAGAAATAGAACTCTTTGATGTTTGGGGCATCGACTTTATGGGTCCATTTCCTAACTCATTTGGGAACCAATACGTATTGGTTGCTGTGGACTACGTGTCCAAGTGGGTAGAAGCCATTCCTTGTAAAACTAATGATAACAAAGTTGTCATAAAGTTTTTGAGAGAGAACATTTTTTCTCGCTTCGGAACCCCTCGTGCTATCATCAGTGATAATGGCACCCACTTTTGCAATAGATCTTTTGAAGCCCTTATGCGAAAGTATGCCATAACTCACAAGTTGTCCACACCATATCATCCTCAAACCAGTGGGCAAGTTGAGGTTTCAAATAGACAAGTCAAACTTATATTGGAGAAAACTGTGAACCAAAACCGGAAAGATTGGTCCTTAAAACTTGTAGATGCTCTATGGGCCTACAGGATCGCTTTCAAGACGGTTTTAGGAATGTCTCCCTATAGGTTAGTCTATGGCAAACCTTGTCACTTGCCCGTTGAGTTAGAGCACCGAGCCTTATGGGCAATCAAGCAGTTGAATTTCGATTTGACTAAGGCCGTGACCTTCGAAAATTACAAATTTCCGAATTGGAGGAATTGAGAAATGAGGCCTATGAAAGTGCTAGGATCACTAAAGATAGAGTGAATTTTTCATGACAAGCACATCATAAGAAAAACCTTTGTCGCTGGTCAAAAAGTCTTACTCTACAATTCTAGGCTTCATCTTTTCCCAGGAAAATTGAAATCACGATGGACTGGGCCATTCGTTGTAAAAATCGTGTTTCCACATGGTGCAGTTGAGATCAATGACCCCAAGAATGGAAATGACTTTAAGGTAAATGGTCAACGCCTTAAACCTTTCTTGGAATCGGTGCCGGTAGATGAAACGGTAATGGGTCTTTTTGACCCTGTGTATCGGTAACTTTCCTCCTTTCCATTTTAATTCATGCACTTATACATTTCTTTCATACATTGGGGACAATGCATGAGATAAGTGTGGGAGAGGGTTCTAACTTGCAAAAAAAAAAAATGGATATATATAAAAATAAAATAAAATAAAAGGTAGACAATATTTTGATATATTTTTTGTAAGAATTTAAGTCAATTTTAAGGAATAGGAGAATCATAATTAGGATTTCTTACACTTGGTCGAAATAAAATAACTTGTTTGATTTTTAGGGTCAGGAAGAAATTTGGGAAAGTAATTTAGTCTTGATATTTACCCTAATGACATATGCACACAAAATACACTTACACACTTAGGGTTTGAAAACAGAGACTCTTATGCCTTATATAAAAAAAAAAGTCCAATTATTGAATAGCTAGGTGCTTTGGCCTAAGCAAGCCTTAGTATTTATGCAAAAGATAATTAGACAAGTTTGAAAAAAAAAGAAAAAAAAAGTATTCTCTGATTAAGCTGGGTATTTATGCCTCATGAAGCATAAGTATTCACGCCTAAAAGGGGTACCCGTATAAATAATGTGTATCCTCTGATTAAGCTGGTATTTATGCCTCATGAAGCATAAGTATTCACGCCTAAAAGGGGTACATAGTATAAATAAAAACCTTGATTTCGTGGCCTTATCTGCTCGGGTGTTTAGGTCCTTAGGGGTGTTTTTCTCACCTGGTGCCCTAAAACCGTCCGGTTTGGGTGTCACCGACTGAAAGCTCGTTACATGGGCAGATTAGAAAGCCTAATGAAATTGAGGAATAAAAGTTCACAAAAAAAATAAATAAATATGAGGCATAAGAGTTAATGTTGAAGAACCCTTAGTAAACTTCACAGTCACGATGGTGCATACGAATCAGGGTAAATTAATAGACTAGATGAGAAGTACAATTTGACTCCTTACCTTAATTGATGACATGTTTTTGAATGGAGACTAAGTTTAGGAATGAAAATTTTGATATTCCTATAACTTATAGATTACTTTAGATCTCACAAATATACTTCAAATATTTTCTCCTTCAAAATAAAAAAAAAATGCTTTTCGAAAATACTAACATTTTCTCTTCCTTTTTGGATTTTGTGGGTGTAATCCGCTGAAAATCCTCACGAGACAAAACTCGTCCTCTAGAGTGACCTAGAGGTTTAACGGCTTGTTGCACATGCTCAGTGCAATCGAGTGACCTGCGAAAGTGGTCTAATAATTGATTCGAGTTAGTCTAATGATTTTTGCTCGAGGGCGAGCAAAAGATAAGTGTGGGGGTGTGATTTGTCACATACATTGCATTTATGTTGTCACTTTACCACACTTGTATGCTAATAAATGATATTAATAAGTGTCTTTTTTCTTTGCTAAATGTAGGCCCAAATGCTCAAGGAAATAAATGAGGAACAAGCCCAAAAGCCCACTTTATTCTGAATTAATTCAGAATAAATTCGAAGTGAAGAAGTCTGGGCTATATCTTGGCATATCAAAGGGTTGAGAAAAATCCTCCTTGAATCGAGGAATCGAAGCCAGAAAATCAAAAGCCGATTCAGTCAGCGGTTAAAGCAGCAACAAGAAAACCAGCAGGAGATGCGAGCCCCACTTCAAACCAGGAGCCTCCTCCCCTTTGGTGTGGCCACGTGGCCACACCAGGGCCGCGAAAACGCGGCCCAAGCCGCGCGTTTCCGCGGCCAACTGATTTCAGTTGGGGAGCGTTTGCTCCCCCAACATTCCCGGGATCCTGATTCTTTGGTTTTTGGCTATAAATACCTCTTTCAGCAGAGAAAAAGGCAGCGAAGACTAGGATTAAATTTTGCACTTATTTTCTTAGGATCTAGGTTCATTGTTAGCTAGAAAGAAAGTTGTAATATTGCCTTTTAAGTTATAGTCCAGTTTCAAAAACTTGTGAGAGAGAGGACTGAGAGCTTGTACTTGAAGGTTGAAGTGACAGCAATACAAAAGTCGGGCCGATTTCTCTTTCACTTGCAGTACGGTATGCTTTATATTATGTCATTGTTTTCTTCACTTTCCATGAGTAACTAAACACTTTTTCTGGGCTAGCTATCGACTCTCTCTTGTTTCCTTCTCTTCTGTTTTTAAAAGAAAAAGACCCGATGACTCATATGCATGCCTCCCTTAAAAGCCTTTCTTTTTGAAAGTGTTCTTGAAGGCACATGAGGATGGGTATGGATAGTTGAATTCACACATTCTTTCTTGAACTTCTTGTGAATCGTTTTTAATTCATTCTTGCTTCTTCGCGCTTTATGTTTTAATATCCGATTCCAACTCTTTCTTGAAGAAAAAGGACTCAAACCTTTTGCATCTTATGTGCTTTACTTAAAGCTTTCTAAAAAAGAAGCAACTTTAAGTTTTGCAAATGATAACTTGAGGGACTTAATACTTTAAGAGAAGAATGAACAATTGAGTAGGAAGATAGTAAGCCCAGATTTGATTTCTTATTATAAAACAACATCACGACTCTTAAAGCTTTTTAAAAATCACCTCCTCCAAATCCTTTTCTGAAAGTTGAAATTTCTCTTTTTCATCTCTTTTCCTTACATTCTCTTTTTCCTAAAAAACGAACACAAATTCCTTGTTTTTAAAACGACTCATCGAAAAGCTTCCATCGCATCCCTCCTTGTGGACACGACCCGTTAGCCACAAGCTACACGGTACATTCTTAAACTCCTTGGTTGTTTTCTTTATTTTAGCAATCATTTACGTTTCTTTATTGAAATCTTAATGAAGATAAAACGAAGGTTCTTCTTTGATTTTAAGAAAAAAGGAAAAAGAATTATGTTAAAGTTAGAAAGAAAATGAGAGATGAAGAAGGTGGAAAGAAAAGACTATTTACAAAGAAGGGGAAAGAAAGAGTTGGAGATGAGTGTTGGTGGTTTAATTTACAGAAATAAACGAAAAGAAAGAAGATGAAGAAATACTTACCTAGTTTGATTGATGACTTACTTGGAAACCTTTGCATGTTCTACCTTTGCTTCGGAGGCGTTCAACGCATAGATCATAGGCTCGAGCTCAGTCCCGGTTCACATTATATCATCAAGCGGGGCAAGCATGAAGTGATGCGGATCTTGAGGAGGAGAACGTCTTCATGAACTATCGTTGGCACACACTCAACATCGTTATACTTGTGCTTTGGAATTCACTTGCATTCTCATAAAAAAACAAACGAGGTAAAGTAGAAAGAGGAAGAAGAAAGCAAAAGAAAAGGAAAGTAAAGATACGAACATAAACAAATGTTTACCTTTATTGGTTGAAACAATGGAAGAAAGGAGGAGGGTACATCGGTGTCACTCTCAACATATGCCTCTCTCTCTTACTTACATGAATCATCATCTAACCTAAGCTTACATACAAGTTACATAAAAAGAAAGAAAAACCTAAACTAAGAAATGGAAAACTTGGCTAAATTCTATCTCTGCATGGTCGTCCCTTTTTCAACGCAAAGACTGCCTTTTTATAGGCATAATCCACACGAGGAGGATCCCGGGGAGATCGGGGGAGCAAACGCTCCCCCTAACTCCCAACCAAGCCGCAGAAACTTGGCTTTGGCCGCGTTTTCGCGGCCAGGGTGTGGCCAGATGGCCACACCCTGTTGGTGGCCACACCCTGTTGGTGGGTCTCTCTGGGATTTCCTTCTGTATTTATCTTCAGTTGGTTTCTTCGTTTGAGTCCAGGTTTCTGACGAAATGGCCTTGGATTCTTGGATTTAACTGATCGATTCTGAGAGGATTCTTCTCAACCGATTTTCAACCTCTTGATTTTGCCCTGATTTATTGAGTGCGAATTAATTCTGATTTAATTCAGAATTTTGGTGGGCTTTGGGCTCATTTCTCTTCATCTCCTTAAAGAATGGGCCTGCAAATAAATTAAGCAATTAATTAAGACAATGCAAGGTTTTATTTTAAGATAAGTATGGAAATATGATACTAAATATGCAACATTAGCGACCAATCACACCCCCATACCTATCTTTTGCTCGTCCTCGGCAAAACAACTAAACTATACTAAGGATTATTAGACCACTTTCGCAGGTCACGCGATTGCACTGAGCATGTGCAAAAGCCGTTAAACCTCTAGGCTTCTCCTAGAGGACGAGTTTTTGTCTCGTGAGGGTTTTTTAGCGGATTGCACCCACAAAATCCATAAAGAAAGGGAAATAAAGAGTTAGTATTTTTGAAAAAACATTTTAAAGGGAAAATATTTGAAATATAATTGTAAGATCTAAGCAATCTATAAGTTATAGGAAAACTGAATTTTTCATTCCTACACTTAGTCTCTATTCAAAAATTTGTTATCAATCAAAGTAAGGAGTCAAATTGTACTTCTCATCTAGTCTATTACTTTATCCTAAGTCATATGCACCTTGTGATTGTGAAAATTTTGACTAAGGGTTCATTAACTCTAACTCTTATGCCTTATTTATATATATATATATATATATATAATATATATATATATATATATATATATAATATATATATATATATATATATATTTGGTGGTATTATTCCTTAGCTTTATTAGGCTTTCTAATCTGCCCATGTAACGAGCCTTTAACCGATGACTCCCAAACCAAATGGTCTTAGGGCACCGGGTGAGAAGACACCCTAGGACTTAAGGACTCGAGCAAACAAGGCCACAAAACTAAGGATTTTATTATATGAACCTCTTTTAGGCGTGAATACTTATGCTTTATTAGGCACAAATACCAGCTTAATCAGAGGATTTTTATATATATATTTTTTTTCAAACTTATCAATCATCTTTCGCATAAATACTAAGGCTTACTTAGGCCAAAGCACCTAGCTAATCAATAATTAGATTTATTTATTTTATTTTATTTTATTTTTTTATAAGGCATAAGAATCTTTGTTTTTGAACCCTAAGTGTGTAAGTGTATGAAGTGTGCATATTTCATTAAGGTAAAGATCAAGACTAAATTACTTTGACAAATTATCTTCCTAACTCTAAATATCAAACAAATAATCTTATTTTGACCAAGTATAAGAAATCCTAATTTGAATTTTCCTATTCCTTAAAATTAACTTAATTTCTTACAAAAAATTTGTCAAAATATTGTTTCTCTTTTCAAAAAGTTTTTAAAAGTAAAGAAAATATTAATAATTTTTTTAATAAAAAGAAAAACAAAAGTTATGTTAGAACCCTCCCCCACACCTATCTCATGCATTGTCCTCAATGTATGAATTAATGCATAGATGCATGAAAGAGACGAAAGGGAAGGAAAATGTTACCTTAAGGTGGTGGTTCCGGTGGTGGTCTGATTGGTCCACGAAATGCGGCCCAATCGACTTTTCGTTGGGTTCGGAGGAACCCACCAGAAATTTATTTAATATAACCCATTAGAATGATGTATCCATGAAGGATTTTTATTAAATATTTGACCCCATCTAATTTCCAAATTCCATAATTAATTTCGGAGTCAAATTTGTCAACCACCTTTTCCCAAAATGGAGTATTAAATGATAGAATGATTGACTTGGACTCAGGAAGTATAGGAATTAATACCGACTCAGGAAGGTGACTTAAGTCAAGTAAAGGTTCAGGAGTCGAAATAGGTTCAGGAATTGGGTCCAAGTCAAGAAGTTGAAACTCAAGTCCACATTTATTTGCCAATAATGGAATGTGACTTAATATAGGTGATTCAAGTTCAGGAATGATAGGTGGGAATCAAAACTGACTCTAAAATATTACTTAAGTTTGGTAACAAAACAGGAGTCAATATTGATTCAGAAAGTTGAACTGGAACACAGATTTGAGAATCTAGGTCACATATCTCATTGAGTTCAATATCAAAAAAATGAAAACTTGCCAATTTGTCAATAGGATTTTCAAAAGTGTAAAATTGGTCAAGTTCAATATGATCATCAAAAATAGGTGATTCAATTTCATGATGAATTGGCACAGGATTCAATGTCGACTCAGGAAAAAGATTGAAATCAGGTGAAGACACCAGAGTCATTATTGAATCAGGAAGTAAAATTGAATCACTAAGTTGAGATTCATGATCATATTCATTTTCAAGTTCGATTTCAGGAAAAGGATAACTTGCCAAACTGTCAATATTCTTTTCAAAATTTGGAGTTTGGGTAAGTTCAAATGATTGTTCTAAAATGGAACCTTGATTTCCAAAACAACCTGACTCATCGGCTCTAACAGGATGGTTAGTGACATCAGAGCTAGTCAAACGGTGGGAACGTAAAGATTGGACCATCATATCTATGTCACGATTACGAGCGTTTTGAGCCTGAGTCATGGCTTCAAGCATCTTTTCATAGTTGATAGGCTCGTTGTTTTGATGAGAAGATGAAGTATTCTCTTGGAATTGGTGGTGAAATTGTGAGTCCATCAGATTTTGGGATTTGTGTTTGGACTCACGCATACTCATTTCCAAAATTAATAGTTTTCTATTTTGGACTGGTGGAACTGAGTATGACTCTTGAAAATATTATGGACAGGTGGAGAAGGAGGACAAATTGGTTGGAATTTGGCTCGGGGGAGGTGAATCCCCACTGACTCTGTGAAGAGTTGAAATCATTATGAAAATTATAGTTATTAGATTGGGGGTATGGGTTATATTGATTCGGATAAGACCAATCCGGCACATTAGGTTGGTTAAAGTTATGATATGCTGGGTTGGTAATATCCGAAAATGAAGTCGGTGTGTAATATGGATTATTATTGAAGTTGGAAAATTATTATTATAAGCCATATCACACAATAGAACACAAACAAAAACAAACAAATAAGCAAACAAAAAAGAAAGAATTCTAACCTAAGTTAGGGTAGACCTATGACCTAGACGACTCCTAACTGATTAGACTATCCACGGGAGGTCTAATGCGAACTTTGACCACAAGCTAATCAGCCAGGTCAGGGCAAGGTTGGTGGGAGGTTTTCCGTCAAAGACGTTCCTTAATTAAATAACCACCACCTTCGGGCTTTCGGCCCTTAATCCCTTTCCTAGACACTGATTTGACAGGAGTCAAATTCCAACACCTTTCCCCCTTAGGATAATCTCCTAATTGAGTCCGAGATGTCCCTAGGGCCAACATCTACTCATTTTTAGTTAGGCTTGGGTTAGTGAGTGCTTGGAATCTGATTTTTGGGCTAAGGAAGGGTGATTAAATCCCCACCTTATCTTGTTAATGGGTGGTAACCTTAAAATAAGTTTGTGCAAGTGTACAAGATATGTAATAAGATTCACTCAAAGCAATGAAAATCAACCAAGAGGTGAGTCCTATTCTACATGCAATGCGAACGTATCTTGCTCTAGCACTCTTCAACAGTAAAAATAAATAAATTGAAAAGACACGTGCCTAAAATGCAAACGTCTAATCAAATTTTTTTTATCTTTTTCAACAAGTATTTTACTGTTGGTTTATTAGCAGGTTTATGGTGATGGAATATAAGAAATAAAGTTGCAGCAAGCTATGTTTTTGCAAAGCAAGCAACCCTGCACAAACCTATTAGTAGTCAACTCTTCTTTGCCGTGGATCCGCGGCTTTGGCCGTGAAAACGCGGCAAATCAGAGGGCCCTTGGTCTCTGCTTTCTAGAGCAGAGGCCCAAGACAACTTGTATGTTACTGCAATCTTAATTTCCTGCTTTGCTTTCCCTTATAACCTGCAACAGAGAAGAAAATTCGTTTTAGTTCTAAAAAATTTTCAATAAAAAATAAGATTTCAATAAAAACCGTTACCCTCCCCGGCAACGACGCCAAAATTTGATTGATGTACAACCTGCAAAAAAATACAGAATTTTAGATTTAGAATGAAGATGTGCAAGTGCTCAATTCTCACCGCTATAGCAAGTGGCTATGCGGGTCGTGATCCACAAGGAGGGTTTTGCAATAGAAGCGTTTACGTTTATTTATTGAAATCTTAATAAAGATAAAACAAGGTTCTTCTTTGATTTTAAGAAAAAAGGAAAAAGAATTATGTTAAAGTTAGAAAGAAAATGAGAGATGAAGAAGGTGGAAAGAAAAGACTATTTACAAAGAAAGGGGAAGAAAGAGTTAGAAGATGAGTGTTGGTGGTTTAATTTACAGAAATAAACGAAAAGAAAGAAGATGAAGAAATACTTACCTAGTTGATTGATGACTTACTTGAAAACCTTTGCATGTTCTACCTTTGCTTCGAAGGCGTTCAACGCATAGATCATAGGCTCGAGCACAGTTCCCGTTCGCATTATATCATCAAGCGGGGCAAGCATGAAGTGATGCGGATCTTGAGGAGGAGAACGTCTTCATGAACTATCGTTGGCACTCACACAACATCGTTATACTTGTGCTTTGGAATTCACTTGCATTCTCATCAGAAACAAACGAGGTAAAGTAGAAAGAGTAAGAAGAAGCAAAAGAAAAGGAAAGTAAAGATACGAACATAAACAAATGTTTACCTTTATTGGTTGAAACAATGGAAGAAAGGAGGAGGTACATCGGTGTCACTCTCAACATATGCCTCTCTCTCTTACTTACATGAATCGTCATCTAACCTAAGCTTACATACAAGTTACATAAAAAGAAAAGAAAACCTAAACTAAGAAATGGAAAACTTGGCTAAATTCTATCTCTGCATGGTCGTCCCTTTTTCAACGCAAAGACTGCCTTTTTATAGGCATAACCCACACGAGGAGGATCCCGGGGAGATCAGGGGAGCAAACGCTCCCCCTAATTCCCCAACCAACCGCCGCGAAACGTGGCTTTGGCCGCGTTTCCACGGCCAGGGTGTGGCCAGATGGCTACACCCTGTTGGTGGGTCTCTCTGGGATTTCCTTCTACATTTATCTTCAGTTGGTTTCTTCGTTTGAGTCCAGGTTTCTGACGAAATGGCCTTTGATTCTTGGCTTTAACCATCAATTCTGAGAGGATTCTTCTCAACCGGTTTTCAACCTCTTGATTTTGCCCTGATTTACTGAGTGCGAATTAATTCTGATTTAATTCAGAATTTTGGTGGGCTTTGGGCTCATTTCTCTTCATCTCCTTAAAGATGGGCCTGCAAATAAATTAAGCAATAATTAAGACAATGCAAAGTTTTATTCTAGAATAAGTATGGAAATATGATACTAAATATACAACATTAGTGACCAATCAACCGATGTCCCAGAAATCACTTTTGCCGGGTTTTTATCGGTTTGGTTGAAGAGATGTGTGGTGTCATCTCTTTCTAGCGACGTCATTCTTCCAACTGTCTTATTGCCAGCCATTCATCAAGTCCACGGTTGCTCCCTTGGACTTCTTCCGATAATGGTGTGTTTGTATTCAGCGGGGCCTTCGTGCATTGACGGAGGCTTTCTGCAGGCCACCAACGACGAAAAGGGGAAAGGGCACTATCTTGCCCCGTGACGGACCAAACCCCAGGATCGGCTTGCCAAACACCTATTTGATGGCATGGTTCGCTCTTCACTGCCCTGCTATTATTCAAGCTAGTAAAGAGCCTCCAGAAGGTGTTGAATGGCGCTTCTTCGCCGATTGAGGGATCTTCATGGTTACAGACTTATGTGGCCACGGTCCGCAAGCTGCTGTGTCGGTACGACGTCTATAGTCTCTTCGGTGCTTCCTCTACATTCGCGATGCGGGCTATGGAGAAGAATTCAAGGATATAGGAGATGGGAAGATGTCGCTGAGTCGAGGGATCTTTGAATGGCTGTTAGCATCTGGCCATCTCATCTGGTGTACAGGAGCGAGGATACCTGCTATTTGGAGCATTATGTCCCGAGTCGATTTGCTCGTCAGTTCGGGTATGACTAACTCTATGTTGGTAATCTGAACAACAGCCTGGCCTTCATGGGGAGCCTCATTGATGGTGCTCACGCCTGGCGGTTCTTCATCGCTGGCTGTACTGAGGCACGACTGTGCATGCCGTTGAGGACCCCAAACATACTAATGACTTTGGGGTTCTGTCAGTGGTATAGAACTTCAAGCTCCACACCAACTAGATTTTTTGTTAACTCTTTTTGGCGTGAAGTTAATCTCTCAGTGGCTGAAGCAGAAAGTCACCAAGAAGGGTTAGGGCAAAAGGGTTCGGGTGCCAGGCCTTCCGGAGTTCGTCGCCAGTGCCGATAGTGAGGCTTCGGATGCGGAAAGTCCCCACTTTGAAGGAGACGCATGCCGCTAAGGTTCCACCGGATGCTCCTTGTGGGGTAGGTACAACCCCTATGGAAGACGTGGAGGTGGAAGAGGTGGAGGAAGAAGATCCCGATCTCCACTTCAAGTGAAAGCGGCAAGGTGGATCCCGTAGAAAGAGGGTGGTGAAGAAGCCTCGTCGCTACACTCCCACTGTTATTGCAGATGGCGAATCAGCTGCAGTGCCTCCTCCTCCTACCCCGTTAGTTATTAACTATCGGTGCAAAAGCAGACTACTGATAAAGCTGTTCCCGGCCTGGGCAGGACCAGTTTCATTCATTTTTTTGTCGTGTACTTATATTTTCATACAGCTCATTTGTTTATCCTATGATTCAGGAACCAAGACTGCAAGAGAACCAGGAGTCGAGCCTGCAGGAGAACAAGGGGATTATTATGATCCTCTGTTTACTTATAAGGAAGGTGATGAGGCTTGCTACTTTGTTGCCTTAGAAGATTCTGGAAGTGACGCGGCTGATGTCGGTCCTTCAGTGCTGGGACCTCGAAAGAGAGTCCAATGGCCTCCAAGCTCTATAGGATGGACCACAGAGGCTTCGGCGAGCGAAGGTGAGCTGAAAGCCCCTCCTGTATCTACCAAAATCTTTTCTATGGAGCCCGACGGGATTAGTGCTGCCATCGAGGAAGTTCGGAGAGAGACTGCGGCTGAGGGGGTTGAGGCGGTATCACCTCTCTCGGTAATACTTTGATCTCTTGTAAGCAATTCTCTCCTGATATGTGTTATGCCTTGTTTCAACAAAGTCTTTTCACAAGTGTTTCGCCTTTGGGTGCATCGACTATAAGGGAACCAGCTGATCTTCCTGAGGGAACCAGGGGTGAGGCAAGTACTTCAGCCGCAACGGACGTTGCCGAGTTGGATGTCTTGTATCACGACTGTAGCACCCCATTCTCGGGATACGTACCCAATATGTGTCCTGATTTTTTTTGACTGTATTGTTCAATTTTCTTACCGTATTTATTTTTAAGCTGTGATTTCTCATGTTTATGGTATCGGATCTGGATTCTCAGTCTTAGAGTCAGCCCTGACCCGGACTGGGAACCCGATACCACCTGCTTCCTGATTTGATCTCTCTTGAAGTCTGATTTGATCAATTTCAGTTTCAGACATTGTTTTCAAATATTTTAGATTTTTCATGATTTTCTAAAATTTTTCAGAATTTTTCTACAAAATCTCCAAAACTTGTGTTGGTCGGCATCGCTGACTGATTCCCAGATTTTTAGTTTTCAAAGGGATTGAATTTTCAAAAATAGCTTTCACATTACTTCTTAGAATTTCATTTTCTATCCAAATATATTTTTAGGATTTTTCTAAATTTATCAAAATTTGACCGATTCGGATGTCGGCTGGTATCGCCGGAAGATTCCAAGATTTTTAATTTTAAAATTATATTGACTTTCTTGAATCCAGTTTCACAAAACATCTTAAAATAATATTTTTTATTTTTGAGAATTTTTTCGGAGCGTTTCTGAAACAGTCAAAATTTTGACCTATTTAAATAATAATATTATTTACCGACAATTTCTTTTCTTACTTTTTCCTTCTCTACTGCCCTACTTTATACTCCTAGATTTTTAAAAATTAATTATTTAATAATAATTTTTTTACTATTTTCTTTTCTTTTTTCTTATTTTTTTCCTTTTCCTATATTTTCTTTCCTTCTTTCTTTTCTTTTCTTCCCCTTTGACTTTCCATGTTGTGCCCCTCTTCCCTGTAACCGCAGCCTGCAGGCTCCTGTAGCCTCCTGCAGGGCTACAGCACCCATCTTCTCCCCATCTCATTTCATCATCACACTTTCTCCTCCTTCTCCATTAAAAACCCTTCTTTCTTCTTCCTTCTTCTTTCCATCTCCATTTCAACTCCAAACCAACTTCAACCAAAACGAACCCACTTCACATTCACCAACGTCGCCTCCACCATCACCACCACCACCACCGGCCCCCATAGCCGCCTGTCATCACCTCCCCCACACCCCCTCTTCACTCCACCACCTCCTTTTCATTCAACCATCACTCCTCCACCTTCAATTCAACCAAACCCATTCCCCCACTTCCTCTTCTTCTTCTTCAAAATTCACCATCAACCCACCACCTCCTCCACTTCCAAACCCTCAATCATCATCTCTTCCTCCTCCTTCAACTCCCCACCACCTCCAAGAACCACCACAACCACTACAACCACCACCACCAACTACCACCACCACCTCCACTAAACACCAAACAACAACAACAAACTCCACTACCCCTTCTCCCCCGGGCCCAGGCCGCCACCCCCTCCTCGCCGGCCACCCTCAGGCGGTCGGCCGCCATCCTCCGCCGGCCGTCTTCCCCCTCCTCCTTCTTCTTTCTTTCTTTCTTTCTTTTCTTTTCTTTTCTTCTTTCTTTTATTCTTTCCTAATATAACTACTTTTCACTTTCTCTAAATACCCCCTCCTCAACCCCTTATTTACTTCCCCATAATTTCAATTATACCCCTCCCCGTTAATACTTATTTTCTCCCTTTTAAATAACCCTATACTCTCTCTCCTCTGTCACTCTCTTCTCTCTCCTCTCTTTCATTCCCTCTCTAATGTATTTATAATATTTATTATATATATTTATTTTAATATATAGCATGGGCTAGTAGCTTGCTCGCTCGTGTTAGCGGATTTCTCAGACTATTTCTCGGTAATTTCGTTCTGGCATTAGGCGAGTACATTTCTTTGACATTTCTTGCTTTATTACCATCGTTTCTTATTTAATAATTATTATCTTGCTTTTAATATATGATATCTCTTTATGCAAGTTAGTATATGTTATATAAATAATTATCATGCTTTATAAAATAGCTTCTGGCCATTAATATACTTTGTCAAACCGGTATTATACCAAGTATGTCTAGATCTGCTCCCGCTTTACTCGGCTTCGCATAGCTAATTAAAAGATAAATTTATTATTATTATAAAAATGATTGGAAGAGTTTGAAATGTTTATACCGTTCTCTTGTACCTTGTTATGTGACCGGTTGATACTGATATTTGTTGTTGTGACTCTCACTGACATATTAGTTACCTGACCCTAACATGTATACACTTAATACTTGCCATGTCATGCTTCACAGTTTTATATCTGACACTGGTACTAGCCATGTCCTACTTATATTTGATATCTGATACCAGTACTTGTCACGCTATACTTATTATTTGATATCTGATACGGTACTTGTCATGCTATACTTATTACTTGTTATCTGACACTGGTACTTGCCATGCTATACTTATTATTTGATATCTGATACCGGTTCATTCCATGCTATACTTATTATTTGATATCTGACACTGGTACTTGCCATGCTATACTTATTACTTGATATCTGACACCTGTGCTTTCCATGCTATACTTATCGCCTGACACCGACACCTGATATAATAATACTTGACACTTGACATGCTATCACCCAGTACTGGTACACATGACCTGATATTGTGGCACATGTATTATATTGCATATTCATTACTATTACTTTTATGGGGACTTGACATGATTATTATACTGTTACCAGATATTTGGTACTCCTGAACTCCTGTACTCCTGAACTCCTGTATTCCTGAACCCTTGAAAAAGGGTGACTTCTGATATTATACTCCTGATATTATACTCCTGTTAATTCCCGTAGTTGGATAATCATGGTTATACTGTATACACTTGTGGATATTATCTTTGTGCAATTCATATATGTATAATAAAAATACTCAACTTACACTGGGGTGGGGGAAACTGATGGAAATCGGTATGATGTCATATTTATAATGGTGGTGATTTCTGAAGTGTCGTGTGGGGACGCGTAATGATAAGTCCCCAGAAACAGTGCCTGAATCTAAAGTGTCGTGTGGGGCGCGTACTGATAAGTCCCCGGAAGCAGTAGCCTGTACTCCTGAGCTAGTCCCGGGCAGAGACGGGACCCACTATAAATATGAGCCATCAGATTTATCAGTTTTCAAATAATAACTCGTCTTATTTATAAGTGGATGTATGTGTGCTGGTAGCACATACAAAAGCATATGGATCGGATGAATAACATAAACAACCAAACAATAATAATATTATGAACATGTGATATTTAGTCTCTCCTTTGTTCGGGTCCTGGTACTAACATATCATACCCGGGTAAGTTCTACAGAGTGCGAACTCTAGTATGGACTATCGGTGATGTGAGGCACTAGTAGGGAGGCGATTGAAATATCAAACGGTACTGATTATTATTATTGGATAATTTAAAATGCAACACATTTATATTCTAGTTATAGTGTTATGCCCTGAGTTGACACCTTGTTTTATGACATATGATGATTACTTCATGTAATACCCCATTCCCGGAATACGTACTTAGTCGCGTATTCAGTTTTTTGATCGTATTTTTTATTTATTTATTTACTTCCTGTATTTGACTGATTTCAGTTTTAAATATCATTTTCCAATATTTTAGATTTTATATGAATTTCTAGAATTTTCCTGAATTAAATTGAAAATCTTCAAAACCGGTGTCGACTAGTGCCGCTGATCGATTCCCGGATTTTTAATTTACAAACAGATTGGAATTTCTCGAAGAGTCTTTAGACATTTCCTCTTAGAATCATATTTCTTACCTAAATACTTTTTCTGAGGATTTTATGAATTTATGAAAATTCCACCAAAGTTGGTATCTTGACTGATTCCGGGATTTTTAGTTTTAAAACTATAAATTATTTCTTAAAACAGATTTCACTATGATTCTTAGTATAATATTCTTGATTTTTGATAATTATTGCGGGTCGTTCCGAGATACTTGATTTCGGGACGATTTCGGTATTTTTCCGAAAGTTTTCCGCATCCGCATCCGAATCCGGGAATCCGCCACTATAATTATTTTCATTTTCTCTTCCAAGAGATTATCTTCTCTTTTCCATTTTCTTTTCCTTTTCCCATTTTCTTTATTCCTTTCCTTCCACCCTAAGTTTCTCCAAGCTTCCCATAATTCCAAGCTAGCTTCTCAAGCTCTCCAACACTCCACCACAATATCTCCACCTCACCCCTCACCTTGGCAAGCCATAATTGGCCAAGAGAAACACCTCATCCCACTCTTTTACAAAAACCCCCTCTCTTTTACATTTTTGGCATCACCTTCACAATTCCAAATCCTATAAATACCTTTCCTTCTTCATTTCATTTCATTTTCCTCTTCTTTCCCTTCACCAAAGCCTTAACCTCCACCAACTCCTCCTTCATCTCCACCACAACAACCACCACTACAACTTCTCCAACTCCTTACCTTCATCTTCTTCCTCCTCCATCTCCATGGAAACCACCACAAATTCCAAAACTCCACCAAAGCTTCCACCTTTCCTTTACCTTCTCCAAAAAAATACCACCACCATCAAAAGCCTTCACCAAACCATCATCCCACCACCAAACTTCAAGGGCCGGCCCCTCCTTTTGGATTGGGGCCGCGTTCTTCTCCGTTGGCACGACTTAGGACCGGTCCCTCCTTTTGGATTGGGGCCGCGTTCTTCTCCGTTGGCAAGACTTAGGGCCGGTACCCTCCTTTTGGATTGGGCCGAACTTCCCTTCGTCGGGTCGATATGTATTCCACTTCCACCATTTAATGGTTTGGATTTGGAGTTGGACCATCCCTTCGGTTAAAACGCAGAGTTTACCTCCTGCGTTTAGGCCATCCCTTAACGCGGCCTTCGCGTTATTGTATTGATGCAACGCGGAGCCATACTCGCGTCTGCGTCCTTCTCACGTCAACACGACGCGAAGCTAAAGCTCACGTCTGTGTTCTATTTATATTGGCATGACGCGGAGTTTATCCTCGCGTCCGCATTCTCATGCCCTGACTTAAACGCAGGCCTCGAGCCTCGCGTTGTGGCACCTTGGCAACGCAATGTTATTTCTCTCGCGTCTGCTATTCCCGCGTTTGCCATTCTTGCTACGCGAACCCCGCGTCTGTTATTCCCGCGTCTGCCATTCTTGCAACGCGAACCCCGCGTCTGCTATTCCTGTGTCTGCTATTTCTCGCGACGCTAACTCCCGCGTCTGCGACCCTCGCGTCTCACTCTCAAAACCCGCGTCTACCTGTGCTTTAGGACGCGTTCCGAGTTGCATGGATTTCGGACCTTTCGGCAATTCCGGTGATTTAGGCGAGTGTTCTCGCTATCGTCTTGGCTTTCCCATTTCATTGATTATGCGAGTGTTCTCGCTTTCTTCTTGGTTTTCCCATTTCATTTGATCGACTTGTACTTATACTTTCTTTGATTGCGTTCTAACATTATTCCATCACCAGACATTCTACTATTTGGCAAGACCCCTTGATATAACATGACTTGCCACCTGACTATATCAATCTCTTGACATGTCTTGTCACCTGCTAATATCATCATCCTGTCATGCTATCTCTTGACACCCAGCATGATCTACTCGACTTGTGATTATCATGTTTACGGGAATCCTGCCTTGTTATCCTGTATGGAACTAAGTGCCACACAGAGCAAAGTGCCACACCATACTCGGTGGGGGCCACCTCTTGAATCTGTGGGGGCACCTCTAGAATCCATCCCCTCAGAACAAAGTGCCACACAGAGCAAAGTGCCACACCCTACTCGTGGGGGCCACCTCTTGAATCTGTGGGGGCCACCTCTTGAATCTGTAGGGCTATTCCTGTTATGACCTGTTATTCCCGTAATTTGATAATATTGATAAGCTACAACTTGCACGGGGAATGGGAGGAAGTGATGGATGCCGGAATGATGCTTGCTTATAGTAATGGAATAAAATATTGACGATTCGTGTTAGTGGGACTTTGGGCCACAGGAGATGTGTGTTAGGGGGACTTAGGGCCTCCAAGCTGGTCCCAGGTGTATGGGAACTACTATAAGAAGTGCCATCAGTTCTCCATCTGCTTCCGTTAACAACCCTCAGCTTGCTTATATATGGATGTATGTGTGTTGGGATGTACACCAGGACACATACCTAGATATATGAGTCAGACGAGTAATAATAACATAAGACTCCTGTCATGCCTGTTATGATACTTGTTATGATTCCTGTTATGCCTGTTATGATTCTTGTTATGGCACCTGTTTTGGACTCCTGTTATGATGCCTGTTATGATTCCTGTTACGACTCCCGTTATGTACTCTTGTTATGTATTCCTGTTATGACTACCTTGTGACTCTGATTCTATACGCTTGGATTACGGTAAATGAGATAAAGGTATATATATGAGGGTTTCCTTGTTTGGATTATTCCTTCGATGTACTAGTCTCATGAGACCGTGACTTAAGCGTATACAATCAGATTTGCTCGTTCTTGGCTTTATTCAGTCTTACTGCTATACATGTACTTACCCTTGCTCGCCACTTGGCTTTCACATCACACTCGCCTGGGGAGTTTCATCTGACTCCCCTGGATCCTTATGTCCAGGTCATGGAGCTTGGAGCATGTCAGAACTTGGAGCGTGTGGATTCTCCCAGTTGCTGATCAGAGTGGCACAGCGGTAGCGTGGATCTTCAGCAGACCGTTCAGAGCTCCATCCTTCCAGGCCCCCTTGTGTGCCTCTCGAGTTTTCCTTTTGTAAACTCGTGAGTGCCTTTATACTATTCATTCTTGTATACTTCCTTGTAATCTCGCAATTGCGCATGTCAGTGATGTAATATTCATGTAATATTGGATCACCTCTGGTGATAACTTTGTAATTGTACTCATGTGTTGGAATGTATAATGCACCACTTGCTTTCGTACTCTGATTCTTGCCTGTACTGATGCTTAGCGTATATACGTGAAGATACTTCTGACTTGCGTATATACGTTGCAGTAATGTCTCCGTATCCGCCAGGATCGGGGCGTTACAGGTTGGTATCAGAGCTTAGGCTCTCACCTCCTCAGTACGTCCAGACGGCAAATTAATGGTAGAGAAATTTGCAACTGGAATGCATGAGTCCTGGTTATACATTCCAACTACAGGTACAGAGTTATCTATTTCTTGATCATCTTTCCTTTGATTCCTAATCTCTTCCATCTTTCCCCTGTTTTGGTTTTATGAAGCCTTTATACTAACTTAAGATATGGATATACTAGAAAGGTAGTGGCTGGTTCTGAATGAAGCTATTATGTGATCTCTTTGGCCAACTCTATGAAGCTCGGTATTCTCCAGATGGATCCTGATCTGGTTATCTTTCAGAAGTCAGCAGTCGGATTCTCTACGGATATTCTACATTCTCTATTCTATCTTTCAGAGTGATTGATGCCTGGTATTCAGAATTCTTAATTATCGGTCTTCTTTATTATACTCAGGACTATCAGGGTTTCCTTTATCTTCAGTATTCTGGCTTATTCTCGGAGGGCTATCAAGTATGCAGTACAACTGGAATTCTATTGCACAGTAACAACATCAGTCAGTATTATTTGGTACCGTTCAAAAATGTATACAGCCGGAAGTACGGAGGATGATTATTGTTCAGTCAAATTGAGAGCCCTACCTATAGTGCTTCATATCTTGATTGGTATAAATTCCACCTTTGTCCCCTTTGTGTTCATTTTACCCCTTATCGAAATTGCGAGGACGCAATTTTTTTGTAAGGTGGATGGATGTAATACCCCATTTCCCGGAATACGTACTTAGTCGCG